>BGPR01003435.1:2105-137280 GCA_013235015.1 Araneus ventricosus
TCCGCCCCTCCAAGGGGGTTGCTGACTGTCCACAATTCAGAGGGGGGAAGAGACTTGATCTGCTGCGCTTTTGGGGAAATCTTCTGTTGGGAGGAAGACACTTTTAAAATAGATAAAGGTTCTGCAGCCGCTCGCTTTTCGAATCGCTTTAGAAAGAAGACCGAACCACTCAGAGGGTTTAAAAATCTATGATTAAGTTCACTTTTTATAAGTTTTGTGATTTATTGCTTTGACTATTAAATTTATACTTCATGTATTATTATAAAATTACAATTATTTATAAGTTTACACTTTAATACTTGAATAATCTGCCAATTTTTCAAATATTTTTCATTAATTCACAATTTTTAATAGATATTTGTAAAAATGTCAATTTTTAACTTTTTGGGGGGCTTTCAGGCCACCAGAAGATATAAATGAACTTTAATAATAATAAAAAAAGCAAACTAATATACCCAAAACAAACCCGGCGCTAAAGGAAATTTTGAAAATATTTTTTTATAAATTTCCCCCCAAAAATGTCATTTTTAACTATTTTTGGGGCACTTGGGGCACTGGAAGATATGAATGGATTTCAATAAAAAAATATATGTGAACTAATATACCTAAGACACAACTTTTCCATCCCATGCCAAAAATAATTTCAAAACAAAACAAAAAAAATGTAAATTTTCATAAAAAATTCAATTTTTAACTATTTCTGAGGCGCTTGGGGCACCGGAAGATATAAATGAATTTCAATAAAAAAAATTATATAAACTAATATACTTAAGACACAACTTTCCCGCCCCATGCCAAAAAGAATTTCAAAAAAAAAATTTTTCCTATACTTTTCGATCCACCCTAATGTTCATGTCTTAACAAAAAAAAAGTTATCAGAAACGGCTGCATTGTATTTCTGAGTTTACATAAAACTTGAAACGAAAGGTCAAAAGAAAAAACGTCGAGATTGAATTTTGCTGATCTTGAGGTTTCAGCATCCATTAATGACAGTATTAGTCAACCGACCCCCCTCTAAAAAAAATTCGTGGATGTGCACAGGCGTATTTTAAATACCATTACCACTATTTTAGTGCCAAATTTTTCTATATAAATTTTCTAAAGCTGTAAGAAAAACATGAATGATGCCGTTTTCTTCTTCTTTTATTTAAAGCTTGGACTTTTCTGTCCGAGCTGGTAAGGTAAACGAAAATCAAATTTGAAGTTCTTGTCAATTGAAGGGCATGGGACAGATCGATGAGGTTCATCTTTTTTCAGATTTTGAGGATTCAGAGCCATCTGTTAGCTCAATGAATTTAGTTTGATAATATATATTTGATCTTCAGATAGAACAATAGAATTCCCTCAGAATTATAAATTAAGGGAAGTTTTAAAACTTCCCTTAATGCTTCCCTTAGGTGCTTCTCCCATTTTCATGTCTGTGCAAACAGAATCGGGAAATAAGTTTTTTACCTTTAAAAATATATCCCGAAACTATATAAAAAAGTACTAAACCGATAAAAAATTATTTTTATAAAGTTATATACATTAATTACATAGGTTAAATCTTTTTTCAATCATCCGACTTTTACGAGTCCATAAAGCATAAAATCTCACTTTCTAATCACAATATGGTTCACTCGATTAATTATTTAATTTTTCCCCCAATAAGTATTTAAATTCAAGTTAAGAAGTCAAAAACACTATTTTATTTTTACAAATGTGTGCGAACATAAAGCTTAATAAAGAAATTTCGCATTGAAGAAAAAGAAATTTTTTCAAAAACTATTTTTTTTTCTTCATATCAGTGCTTGTATTTCAGTTTAGGAAGCAAATACGACACCACGAATTAAATGATGTGACAAGGAACTTGTAAATCCATTGTGCATTCGTAGGTTCTTTAAATTATTTTATGGAAATGGATGCAGCCGCTTTTTTCGTTTCCTTTTGCTCAGCATGACTGTCGTCAAAAATTATATTGAATTAGGTTATCCTTAGCTGAAAAAAGCACATAAAATCAATTAGAAGGATAATTTCATGCGTTTTTATCATATATATTCAATTCGTAGATATTACATTAGCCTCGTCCCTTATTTTTATTTGAAAAATAAGCATTTCAAAATTGCTGACAATAGAAAAAAGAATGAATTATTCAGCGATTTCGATTCAGAAAATTCTTATTATGTAATCATATATAAAATAATTTTTTGTTTAGAATTTTGAGGCTAAGCAGTTGTAAGATTTACAAAGATTTCAAGTTGATTTATTATCCGAGATATCAAAACGAATCTTCTTATACTCAGAATACAAAAAAAATCTATGATAAGGCAAGTTTTCTTTGTATTTTTTATGCAATATATCACAGAAAATATGTAGATATCATAGTTCCGTTTTCAGCACAAGGCAGATAATGTGCAATCTCATTTTACTGTAAGAATATTTACAATAATCCATCAGCCGTTGAAAAAGTTTGAAAGATTGTTTCCGAAAAATTTTATTCGTAAAAATACTATGATGCTATTTCCTCTGTAGCAAAAACATAAATACAAGTATTTTATTGTTTTTCTTTAACTATCTTAATGCAAATCAGCTGGTATTATTGAAAATTGAGTTTTATCTAGATATTCTTCTTTATAATTTTAAAACGACTTCCACTTAAAAATAAAATTTATCACTACCATTAGGTAAGAAAAAGTAGCATCTTTCTTTGCTTCTTTTCTTCATCGCGTTTATATTATTATCTCTATTGCAACTGAAACCAACTTGTCAAACGTTATTAATAGAAACAAAGGAAAACTCTTTGAAAATATAAAATATCGTATGTGCAAAAAAATGCAGAAAACATTTTTGATTACTTAAATAAGGTTTTAAACGATAAGCACATACTATGACAAATTCTGATAGAATGAAATAATAAGTAATAAATGTAATAAAAAATTTTCAAAAACATTTTTATTAGTGTACAGGAAAGTAGAAACTCTTTTGTTTTAATTATTTTCTAATTTTTCATTCTCACTTTATAATTCTATATTATTAATATTATGGATTCTTGACGTCTATTCTTCCTCAAATCTACTACCAGGTGATGCCACTTATGTAGACGAGTTTTCTGTTTTGATTATTTTGGATTCACATACTGTTTTCCGGTAACCCGAAGATTTCAGCAAATGTCATAGCCGTATGGATACTGTAGTGGATCAAGCGCAAAGTTCAAACCAGTTCTTTCATTAGTACAGAAAGCGTTGAACTCTGTATTCTTTCAACTGGTTTAATTCTTAAAAACGGTTAAAAAAACAGCTCTTAAGACATCTAAATTCCAAATGGAATGATTTTAATTTTCTGAATAGTTTCGTTAAAAAATAACCGCCATTGATTATCTAAATCGTCTGACAAAGTTTTAACCTCTAAACAGGCATTAGAAGTCGCCATAAAGAGCGATGAGGAACAATTAAGGCAGCCTTTCCATGAAATGAGGCTCTTATTTTATGCAAACATTGAGAGCTACAGCATAGGAACGTCAAATTTAATAGTTTCAAGGTATCCTTAAGCTATAACATTTAAAAATTCTCCTTTGAACATCAATTAACATCTTCAAACAGAGTGTTTAAATTGTGAAGGTTCTCATTGATGAAGCCTGACACAGGAAATCGGTCGGTATAGCAGAAGTTCTACATTAACCCAAACAAACAAAAAAGTAAACTCGTTCATAGAGTCAAAATTTAATCAAATTAATCGATTCACTGAGTTAACTAAGTTCTGAAAATATTAAAATAACGCATTGCTGTCGAAAATATTGTTTGTCCACCACGAGAAGTGTCGCCGCCAAATTGTCTAGTTTACGGCGGTCGCTATACCAACTGGTTATGCTAGGGAAGATCCATTTCGAATAGGAAGAATTCAACGGTAGTCGGAGTTTTTTATTCTTGGCGCCATTTTGCGGCGGAACACATTTGAATGAATTTCTACCTACTAGAAACGGATTCTTCCTACGATAACCTATTTCTACAGCAACCGCCGTAAACTAGACAATTTGGCGGCGACAGTTCTCGTGGCGGACAGACAGTACACGTTATCCATCATTTCGGAAATACATTACATCAGGAAATGAGTGAAAAATCGATTACCAAGTTAAAAAAAAGTGTTTAATAAATCACTGTACATTTATGTTAGTTTCATGTGGCTAACAACATCTCTGGATTTCAGGTTTTTATAATTTCAGTGCGACAATGAAAATTATTGTTGCAAATCATGCATGAAAATATTTTTAATGTGTTAAAATTAGGGGAATTTTGATAATAATTACAATAATGCTTTGAATTTTAAAATGATGTAAAAATTATTTTTGTGCTATAACAGCTCTGATTATTTAGTATGGGTTACTGAGAGAGCCATTACTTTTAATTCACAGAAAAGTATTTCCGGACGAATTGAAGAGGGCTCCATCAAAAGATAAGTAATTATTTAATGAATATTAAATGATTATGTACAGTTATTTACACTTTAAAAAGAAAAGAAAAGAATACATTCTTCCGGTTTAACAACCCCAGATAGCAATTTTAGTTTGCAGCAAATTTGCACCAGACTTGCACTGCAAGTCTGCAAGCTTTCTGCAAATTTGTCACGATAAGTGTGGAAGTATGAAACAAGCTTGCAGCAAGTTAACGCAAGCCTCGAAAGTCACCATAGGACGAACTTGCAGCAAGTTTGCCGCAAGCTTGCATTGCAAACTCTTTGCAAATTATAGCAAAAACAGAGTACGAGCACAACCCGGGATAGAACTCGCGACCTCCCGGTTCTGAAGCTGAGACGCTAACCATTGAGCCAGCTGAACTCTGAGAGGAGAAGATAGATTTCGCTAATACATCGTTCGATTCGATTCGTATACGATTTATTTTAAACTTTTTTCTTGATTTCATTAATTTTTTGAGTTGAGAATATGATTTGAAGTCAAAGAGAGAGCGATTTTCGCTAATAAGAACGTTTTGCTAGTAGAATAAATTATGAAATTAGAGTTCAAAAGTAATTTACGTTAAAATGGGACAAAATGTATAAGTTTATTTTTCAGCAAACATTGGCTGTTTTTTCGGTTTAATTTTGTTTATAAACGCTAAAATTTCAACATTAAGAAAAAGGCGATATAGCTTTCTTTAAAGTGCGAGTGATATATTTAGTAAAAAGATGGAAAATGTTTCAAAATTTTTTTTATAAAAAAGTTAGTTATTTTTACAAATTATCATTGATTTATTGAATTAATAAAAAGAAGGACGATCTAGGAGATGCTGTTAAAAATCGGATGTTTTTTTTAAAAACAGAGACAAAGATAATTATCTCTTTGTGCTGTCTTTGCAGAAAGCTTGTTTTGCATACTTGCTGCAAATTTGATTTGCAAGCGAGGGTGGCGCTAGTTGTCACAGCGAACTTGCTACAAGTTCGTTTCAAGTTTGACGCGTCAAATTTTGCATGACAAGTCAAAATCAAACTTGCTGCAAACTTACGTGCTATCTGGAACACCAGATCGCTTCGCGTGTCTTACCCTTTCACTGTCCGATAGTCATCTCCTAGAGGGAGCGCGGCAGCGCCATCTGCCGGATAAATGCATCTGTTACAGTGCTATAATATTTTCGGAAGTTATCAACGAAAAACGCAAAGATTAATTTCATTTTTAATTATTTAAAATTATGTTTCAAATTTTTAAAAATAGCTTCGAGGTGCACATTTTCACCCTCCAAAGTATATCTCTGCTCTAAGTCTAGCGGTCTGCTCTGTATAGCGCCACCACTTTCAAACACACACATTCTAGTCATTAGAGAGATTTCTTTATGAGTAGAGATTGAACATTGTGGTGACCTTTCGGTAAAATTCTTACTGTCTGATCGGAGAATAGTTAATGCAGAATCAACAGAACTAAGCGAAAGAAAAAAAATTAAAAAAGAAAAACTTCGCAAACACAGTGAGCGACAGTTTTATTTCCTTAAAATTCCACCGTGCATTCTCGTAAACATTACTTCGCAAATGCCATAAAGTCTTTTAGTCCATATTCTTTTTCTTGCCGTTGCAGACCAAGTTATGTGAGTGGGTGTGAGAGAAAATGGAACTAACTTATTTAAATTCCTACACTTCCGATTTTTACAGAGCCCTTCTACATCAGTGTTATGAATAAGTAAGTTGCACGAAAAACTCCTTACGTCAGCGCAACTTTCGTTCTACATTTATGCTTTGCTTTGCTGAGTTGAAAATCATTGATCACGGGCGGAAGAGAGATTAAAGTTGCCTTACTTGGCCTTTTCTTCCTTTTGTTAATGATAATTTTGTTCCATTTGAAACACCATTAGTATACTATACTTTAATTTTTTTTTTCTTGATGGGAGAAACTCCGAGGTATATTTGTGATATATGACTGAGAAGAATTTGCACTATATACATTTTACTAAAAGAGTATTCAGCGTTGCTTAGTCTTTTTCTCGTGAAAATATTGTTGGTAACAGGAAAGGGAACAATGTTTTTAAAATAACCAATTGTTCTCGAATATTGTTCTGTTGATGGAATATTGTTCTAATTTAGATAAAATAATTCACATATTAAAAGTATAATATTTTTTTAAAATTAGGTTATACAGAATACTGCATTTCATCTGTTTTTTTAATTGTTAGAACCATTTTGATACTCTTTTATTTCATTTGACTTGATTTATGTTGTAAAGATAGAATTTTGTAATCGATTTTCCACTCGCTTCCTGATGTACTAGAGGATTGAAACTTTGTACACTTGTGTATTCTCGATGGTAATGCATTATTTTTATATTTTCAGAACATAAACTAATAATTAAATTGTAGTTATTAAAGTTAAATTTTGATTCTGTTCCAGTGGGGCCACCTGGTAGTAAGTTTAAGAAAAAAATAAATCTCAAGAGTAAAATGTAGAAAATACTCAAAATAAAAAATATATACCGTTGAGTTCATTAATAACAGTGGGTTTAAAAAATTCATTTCACTTATTTTTCATAATTATTTTTTCGCGAACGCTGGACACAAAAATTTCACCCTAATTTGCCCATTTCTTGAATTCCATTCAATGGCTCACCTCCATCGAACCCATAAGGAATGAGTTAAGGCTCATTTACCATTACATTATTTTTAGATGAACAAGGAGAAGCATGCTCTGTAAGTTTTACCTTGAGGGATTCGCTTGGGGTTGAATTACCCCAACAGTATTTTTAGTTGACCAATGAGGAATATGTTTAGCAAGATTAATCAAAATCTTCACAGGCGTTCGGAAATGAAACATACACACACATGAACATGTTGAGTTTTATATGTACTATTACGTTCAAAAAGTTCCGGAAATTTTTTAATGTTTTCCAAACGGAAATGAATTATGCCATTTCCCGCAAAACAAGCACAGAGCCTCATGTCACCGACTAGTAAGAATAGGTTCCATTTAGTTCAAACTAGCAGTACGCGCACGGCGTTACCCGTGGAATCAGGACTTCAACAAAATGAAAAGGAAAAAAAATACCCACAATGACACGAAAAAGTTTTGAAAACAAAATCAAAACAGAAGATACGCATTACTGATTTTGCCGCTTATTTTTCTTTGCGATAATGACATTTGAGCTGTAGGAAAACAGTACAGAGTACGTTAATCTAAAACAATATTAAAAAATTGCAACGTGAAAATCATTATTAAACAGCAAACAAAATGCGCAACATAAACAACATGTGTTTTTTAACATACTTTTATGCTTGATTATCAATAAGTACATAAAACAAACAAATCAAAACTATGAAAAATATAATTCAAAACGCGATCCTTCCATCTAGATTACAAAATGGTATATCATGAGCTTGAAGTATAAGCGAAATTGATCAGAACATAACACACGGACGCGCACAAAGAAAAAATAACGAAAAGGAGAAAAAAAAATCTCTTAAATGGTGTAATAGTTCATTCAGACTAAAGCAATAAAAGTTATTCGTCATATTCCTTATTATATATGTTCATGGCAGGATGCCAAATAAAGCCAACGCTCTAATTTTTTCCGGCAGATGGCGCACATTTCGATGGAACGGGATTTCCGTAAAATAACACCTTCGAAAAAAACATCTTTGACCCCATCAACTAAAAAATTAATTAAAAATCGACTTAAAATGGTATTTTAATCGTTCTTGTTTTAAATGGAGCAGAAACGTTTTATTTATTAGCTCAAAACATTTCAAAAAGATAACAAAATTAGAAGCCATTCTAGTCCACTTTTTCAAGGGCTGTAGACTAAACTCGAAATGGATTCAAATTAATTGGGAAATTTTTCTGTAAGAGGCTTGACCTAAGTCTAACAAAAACATCTCATAGCCCGAAATTTCCCAAATCAAGACAAACACGATAAGTAAACAACAAAAGAATTTTTAAAAGGAAAAAACAAACATAATACCGCTAACAAGATGGATTTAAAAATCATTAGCCATGAACATTCGTAATGTAACCAACTAAGACTGTTGACGCCATCTATTATTCGAAAACAAAAACGAAAAGTATAGGTAACCGGTATACTTTAGATTAAAAAAGACTTCAGTTTCAATTAATAACCTTAATAAATAAAAGAAAAACTTTCAAATAAAAAAACATTATTAGAAAATATATTAGTATCCCAATAATTCTTTTATTTTTTTAAATACATAAATTAATATTTATATTCAAGACTACTTTCAAGAATGTATCTTCACAAGTCACTCCTGTGATGAAATTGCCTGTCCGTCACATTGTGGTAATTCCACAACCAATTTATTTCCTTGATTTTTTCCCGTGTGTCTTTTACATTGTATGAATTTGCTTAAGAGTCAACGCTTCTGGAGTTCCATATAAGTGCAGCCACGAATTCATTGAAGGAGCTGGTAAAAAGAGGCTCATAAAGATCGTTCGTATAACATCATTATATGAACGATAACAAAATTGCGTATTTGAGCAGGGTAGGTACTTCGAAGGAAACGCCAAATTAACAGGTTCTACGTATCTGTATTCATTCTTCCGTATTAAAATAAGTTCCGGAACTTTATGAAAGTAATAGTATAGATATGACTATTTCTGTTTAAATGAAAAAAGCAATAAAGCCAATTTAAAAATTATATTTTCAATGCAATTTTTGCTCTTATCGATCCAAATGGAATATGCTTTGTTACTATAGAAAAGTTCACTTGTTTAAATTTTTAAATTTTGCACTTATTTTTTTAATTATTCTTGTAGTTGTTAATAATTACTTAACTAATAGTATGATGTTGTTACTTGACTAATCGTATGATGTCACTTTGTGACGAAAATTGAGCGAAAAATGAACAACGCTGTTACTTGACTAAGAGTTATCTTTCATCATCTACAATACCACTTAGATAACCAAATTTATTAATAATCAATTATTTATGATACTTCTAATCATGAATATAACACAATTCTGCTGCTAGATATCGTAATCAACTTCACTGTTATTAACAATAATACATTTAAAATTTGAAAGTTATCACCGTTACAGAGCGAAGAAATTAACCATAAGCTAAGAGAAGCACTCTAAAGATGGACTTTCACAGAGAGACCATTCCAAGCCAAATGGCGTGATAGCACTCCACGCCATTCCAATTTTCAGCCCATCCATTTAGATGGGTCATTCATGAAGGCTCTATGGAGTCCACTCTAACGGCCTTTTCAATCCCTAAGGCTACTGAGCCTACTCCTTATCCCGCCTTCAAAACAGGAACCCCCGCCCTACTTTCGCGAGACAGCCTCACTCCCCTCCCTCATATCCCTACATTTTTTGGTTTTAACTTTTGTGAGAGAGCCTCTCTCCTTCTCCGCACAGTCGCATTTCAGTTTTATGACCCAACAATCCAAATGGATAACGAACGAAGATGAAAATCCATACTTTTCGACCGTATTACGCCGATACTCATCGGATTTTCGCATTAACGACGGGATTTGGGGGGTTCGCTCCAAATTGCGTGGAGCGGTCTTCCCATGAATGCCCAGCTTAAAATGGGTTTTCAATTTCTCCAATGGCATCCACCTAAACTTATCATCGATTTCCAGAGTTCTTATATAGCTTGAGGAAAAACCTCTGCGCCTCCAGGGGGGGGATATAAGTTATTTCCATCCACATAATATACGCCAGCCCCTGTAAACTGGATTTTCATTTCTATTCAAAAAGCGTGAGTCGTTTGATTTCACAACTGTTTCTCTTTTAATAACGTATATTAACCCTTAAAAGCCCAATTTTTTAAAAATTAATTTTAAAATGTTCTTTGACTTACATTTCGTGAATAAAACATGGGAAAAATACTTTAAAAATCCTATTGTGTTTTAAATATGGTTTAAGGATAATAAAACAGTTTATTACAAACTGACAATAATGGGCTATATTTCAGGAAAAAAATTCCTCGATGAAATTGTATACTATCAAACACAGATGAATTTTAATAAATAATAATACGGATAAGGAATTTCCTTCAACATTGTAGAATAAAATGTGGTATTTTCAAGCGTACAAACAAAGCAAAGAAGATGCAGCCTCAAGTGAAAAACATCAATTTATTTTCATTTTTTATCAGCACTCAGGCTGCCATCTATGTGTTGTGAATTCATTTAATAAAAATTTCAGTATGTATCCTATTGGCAACAACAGACATTAGAGCTTCAGCCTTATTCCCAATATTTCAGAAGATGAAATTTAGTATGTTGCTTAAAGGCAACACTGGCCATTTAAGGGTTAAGATGATCGAAGCTCTGACTCTGCGTGTCATTGCAGAATACATTGATCTAAAAGCTCCAGACACTACCTTATGATTTAATATAGAAAAGAAATTTAATTATAGGTTTGAAAGCGGGTACCTAGATTTACATACATGATTTAAAAGTAAATTATTGAATTCAGGAACACATTTCTAGTTATGGCTTTGATGAATGAGTATTTAGTACCTAACTTAAATATGGATAACGATCTAACTAAGGAAAACTAGATTCCTAAAATACAGAAAACCTTTTCATTTTCAAAATAACAAGGGACGATATCACGTTGCTAAAGACGAACATCATTAACACGTGCATTCTATCTTTCTCTGCATTGCAAATTTCTGTCCCCTTCTTTGAAGCATTTAATATAACAACAGCTAATAAATTAAGTGCAAATATACTTTGCATTTCCTTAAAAACGAGGTGACAAACTCCAATTCCTCACCAATTCGTTCGAACGAAAGAAATCTGTTCTGAAATTCGCGACATAAAATATGCAAGAAGACGTAAAAGGAGTCTATTTGTTTTTTTATTGATATCCCAAAGATATTTTCCCCGACTTTATTTGGCATTTTTATAGCTTTTGAAATTTCACTTTTATAGTCAGAAAATTCCATTTTTATATTCAGTAGCTGTAGATTTATCGTTTTCTGAAAGTCAGTTCCTGGACAAATGGTTGTATTTTATTTACAATCTTATTATGAATTCATACGATCTTCTTAGTTTAAAAATAAAATAAAAAATGTATGAAAAACAGAAAAATGGTGTAAAAATTCCAATTTTCTACAGAAATAATACAGAATACAATTAATTAAAATGAAATCAAATTAATTTACACAATTTTATGGAATGATTCAAATCTCCGTATATGCAATATAAGAGGAAAGGTATAGCATTAAAAAATTAATTTATGAAAATAATGCTTGTTTATAATTCATATTTAATTTCAAAGGATAAATTGAGAAAATGCTATATTAAAGATTATTAAATAACAAAAATTTTCGCTTGCCTTAAATCAACTTGTATGTTAGTAAATTTTAGAAAACATCGTCGAAATTCAAAGCCGTTTGCGCTTAGTAATATATTAGCTTTATGACAACTCCATCAAAGATTGTCATTTTCTATATTATTCTTGTTCTATTTTACATCTTCCAACAGTTAGTACACAAAGTTTGAAATACCTTATATATTTTACATGTAAAAACCAATAAAAAATCTAAGCCGGAGGTACAAAATTAAAATTTAAATGAAGGAACATAATTCTCTCCTTCGTTCTGTGAACATGAATCTAGTTTTCGTGTTTAGGTATTTAAAAAACTTGAATTACGTTCCAATATATGCTTAAAAACAATCTACTAGAAAAAAGTAGAAAAAATTTTTTAAATAATAAATTTAGCTTAGACTTTAAATAGAAGCAACAAAATAACAGAATTTAAACAAAAAAATTTAGACAATAAAATTTATACAATGTTTAAGTAGCTCAAATTGCAGCTGCATACAAAAAACAAAGAACAATGGAAATTAATATTATTCAAAGAAAGTAAAAAAAACTAAGATAAACTCAGAGGGAATCGAATTAAACAAACAAGGAATCATCCATTTCGAATAAAGTCCTTAGCCCTTGATAAAATGGACAAGAATGGATTCCTTGTTTGCTTAATTCGATTCCCTCTGAGTTTATCTTAGTTTTTTAGCTTTCTTGGAATGATATTGAGTTCCAATATATGGAGGTTTCAGAGTTAAAGTGAACCAAGTCCATGTTTGTCCGTTTTGCACTATCACTGCCATGATAGTGTAGAAAGTGTGTGTCAATTTATGTCCACCAAGCTGCAAGAACATTCAGAAGTCCGCTGTTATGTTAAATGCACTGAGATCCGTTTTCTCGGAAATTAATCTTATGGACTTGGATCATTTTAACTCTACCCTCCATATTTTGAAAACATTTTTACTAACACACTGATATCCATCAACTTAATATAAAAGAAATTTCTGTGAAAAATGCATTGGGGAAATTCTATAACGAAAAATATAAACAAACTACTCAAAAGGGTTTCTTCTTTATGAGCTGGCAATTTTTCCATCTCTCAAAAACCTGAAGACTGACAAAATTTGCATTTGATGCGTTTACTTGAAAGGCCTATTAACATAAGAAATAGTCAAGACGGCAACATGAAGAATAAAAACATATATCTTCACACTCGAAGGGATCTGCATTATATCAAAATAAAAGGAATGAATTTGAATTGATATTTAAAATTCTAATAGACGTCGCACCAAAACACGTATTTTCTGGCATCGTAATAAAATGCAAATATTTAAATTAAAACTTTCAATGCCCATTTTTCAACTTTCTATTTCCCAAAAAGAGGAGATTTATTCATAAGAGGATATTTAAAGAAAATGTGTAAACTAAAACTATTTTTAGAAAATTCTCTTTCAATAACTTCGAAATCGAGAAGTGTTTTTAATTTCAGCGAGTATTACCATATATAATGGAAGGTTATTTTGTCCAAAATAAACACAATTTTAACTACGCATAGTATGAATTAGGTTTCTGTAGCATTAAAATTATCCTTCATTTTCTTTAATTTATGCATTTTCAACATTTCTGAATGACTTATTATGCAGAAATTTCTACGAGAGAATTAAGTTGTGAAAACTCCAAGGTACTTCAACTGAGGGTGGTAAAATTTTAATTATCATCATTGTTAACGTCAGATTTTGTTAGGAAAACAAGATTAATTATGGTTTCTTATATAATTAGACTGGCCTGATGATATGCAGCTTTGCCCCCAAAGCGAACTGCAAATGTTTGGGAAACGGTTACAAATATTTATAAGTTAAATGATCCTTCGAATTTTAAGAAAGCATCAGCTACCTACTGTTCGAACAAACATTCACGGCACGTTTTTAATCACAATTAACTACTCAAATTATAAAATCTCTTGAAGGAATTAAATCGTTTCCAAGGTCTCGGGTTCGAGGCCGTAGGGTTGCAGCTTCGAAAACCGATGCCACTGAAGATCCGCCGTGTGTGTGGGCCTATTGCACATTAAATCATATGTAGTGGGTCAAACGTCCTCCCGCTGGTGTGTTCCGGAAGCTTGGAAAGGATGCGCCCGCTCAGGCGTCACCCTTGTCATCTGACCGAGCATCGCTCAAAATTACGAGATTCCCCCGAAAATATACCTTGCGTTGCTGTAAAACTTGATGTTAATATAACTGAATTAAACTCGACATTGGTTGGTATCATACCACCCGATCAATTTTTCCATGTTTTTAAAAATCCATAGGATGTTATTCTTAAATTTAAAAGTACATGTTATCTTTTGTCAAGATTTTACTTTAGAGCATTTGACCTTTCAGTACTAGATAATTTTCAAGCATCTTTTATTTGTTTCTAACAATTTGACACAATTGCATTTTGACAAATGCAAATTTAAGTATGTCTGGAGCAGTATGGTAAAAAAATGGCTCTTGCAAATAATAAACAAGCAAATCAAACTAAACAATTGACTTTGCATCTAGCCCCAGACCAATTTAAACAGCTGAACGTTAAGGAAATAGAAGCTCTAACCTTCTGACGACAAGTTCCTAAATCGAGAATTATCCTCCAAGTGTAAAGCGAAAAGTAGGTATAATAAATTTTATTTGTTTAAAGTGATTCATAAAATAGCAACATCAACAGTGCTGCTACTATGATAACTATGATTTCAACATCATTTTCGATTGAGTTAAGTGAAATCCTCTTTCAACTCGATCGTTCGGGATTGCGTCTGTTTGTCTGTAAGTTTGTTTCTTACGCAGTTACGGAAACGCTTTGTTCGAGTTTCCTCAAATTTGGCATGAATATTCCTTCAAATCATTATAAACGACGTGTATATAAGGATTTTCATTTTTTAATTCTGTTTCAAGATAGTGACCGTTTAAATGGCTTCAATGTTTAGAGAGTTTTGCACTATTAAAACATCTAACTCATTTTGGTATTTTTAGACATTTAATTATAATTTTATTAATACTGATAAAAGCAAACATTTAATTTAGTTGTAATGTTGAGAACACTAATAAAAGCAAACATTTAATTTAGTTGTAATGTTGAGAACACTGATAAAAGCAGAGAGTTGTGTAGATAATTAGAATTCGAAAGAAAAATATGGCTAAACCTTTAAAGACAGCGATTTTTTTGAAGGAGGAAGCGAGGTCTAGTATTCACAGAACTACTAGTTAGTCTATAGTTTTATGTATTTACTAATTAGTAAATAGTTCAACACAATAAAATTTTGAGATTTCAAAAATATCGCATTAAATTTGAATAAATTCTGAAACGAATGATGCCAAACACACATAAAGCAAGATTAACACTTAATTCCAGTTTAATTCGTATGATAAAATGCTGCAGATTTTGACTTATCCTTTTATTTAGAGGGAGATCACATTTCCTTTATAAAGACACCTTGTTGCCTTGAGAGAAGAATTGCTTTTTTTTATTTATTCTACAGTACTAGATTTGATTATTTTTTGATAAAAAAATTCCTTGACTCTCAATTACCAATTCATTACAACGAACTGAATTTCATAAATATTTTAAACTTTTCTACAAGAATTTCATAGGATAGAACACAAAAATTTTAAGAAATACTATTTTCCGTGTCAAATTACAGAAGAAAGTTGCCCTCTCCTTTTCATCGAATTACTCTTCTCTGACAGAGGAAAAAATTTGTGTGAAAAATGTTTTTTTTCTTTGGTCCCTTGGTTACAAATATCCCAAAACCTGCAATGATTTTCCAAAGTGTCAGTTCGAATTCGAACGTTCTAAAGCAAATCTATTCGCAATTTTACTTCAGTATTTATCGTCTGCCCGAGTTCATATTTTTTCACTTTCTGTCGTGTCGCCAATAAATGATCTAGAAAGATGAATAATGGGAGATGAATTTAATAAAGTCAGGAATTCGATTTCGAATCCGTGAGTGATTGATAGGATGTCAATTTTGTTGCATTTTTGGAGATTTTCTTGGAATCTTTTCGGATGTTTTTTGAAGTGTGAGCAAATTTCACGGTAACTTTATTTGTTTATGTATCTAGGGGTTGGGTTTAATATAAGTTTTGATAAATTTTCAAATATCGCTTTATTTCGAAAAATGTGCAATATATTTTTAAAGAGCAATTGGTACATCATAAAGTAAAACTTGGATTAAAATCATATTGAAACTTAAATAAAACAGTGCCTAAAATATAACATTAAAGCATGCGAGTTTCTGCATGGTTTAAATTTTTTTCCGCTAATCATGAATTCTTAAAAGTATTATAACTGTCTTAGTTAAAAAGAAAATAAGACATATTTGGAATATTTTATGAAAAATAATTAAAAATATATATATAATCAGAATTCAATTATTTTTCATTTGTCGTTTATGAACTTTATTTTACAGTGAAGCTTGTATTACTTTCTGCAGAGCATAAAATTCCCAAACAAAAGAAATTGTTAAAGGAAAATAATTTAATTTTGCGTTGAAAATTTTATATCTAAAGTTCTAAATCCAATTTTATTCCCATATTGTAATAATGTCCATAACCGCTTAAGCACAAAAATTAATTGCTTATATCTGTCTTCCCTTTTTGATGCACTTATAAGAAATTATGAAATATCTTTCTTTCGAATTAGCATATAAAATATTAAT
Source organism: Araneus ventricosus (assembly GCA_013235015.1). Classification (NCBI taxonomy): domain Eukaryota; kingdom Metazoa; phylum Arthropoda; class Arachnida; order Araneae; family Araneidae; genus Araneus; species Araneus ventricosus. Next base: position 18,533 of record BGPR01003435.1, read on the forward strand.
ACTAAGCGTAAAGACATAAATCATTAAGAATGAAATTTAAATAAGATACAACCAAAGCTTCTGAAGCGCGCAAAATGTAGCAAGCAACCAAGAAAACATTGAAAATACAAAAAAACACCTAACAAAATGAAAATTCTTTAGTAATTAAGATTGAACAATATATAAGTTTGAAAAATCCACTAGATGAACTTTATCGAGGCGTCACTCATCTGAGAGGGTTCAAACTAACAACAAGAATACTTTTATGTATGAAGATTCCGACAAAAAGTCAAGATTTCTTCTTCTTTCAAATATCTGAATGCTTTGTGTCACATGAGATTTCAATGAAATTCTTGGTGATTTTTTCTTGACTTTTTGTTCACTGAAATCTCATGTGACCCAAAGCATTCCGATATTTGAAAGAAGAAGAAGAAATCTTGACTTTTTGTCGGAATCTCATACAGAACAGTCTTCCTGTTGTTATTTTGAACCCTCTCAGATCAGTGACGCCTTGATAAAGTTCATATGGTGGATTATTTAAGCTTATACATTGTTCAATCTTAATTTCTAAAGAATTTTCATTTTGTTAGGTATTTTTTGTTTTTCTTCCGAAGTTTTATGTTTGTTATTTACCGTAACTTCTCAATTCGAAGATTTTGTGGGCTTCGAAATTTCACATTAGACCAGACAGACAATTTTTATTTACCGCAATTATGAATAAAGCATGGCTACCAACTGTACACTAAGCCAGAGGCATTGCGACCGAGGGAGTAAGAGGAATATAGATGTCGCAGGTCCCACGAAGACAAAACTTATTGCGTTTGTGACATTTATTTAATTCAAATATGATGAAAGGGGCTGTGGCGTAAGGATCATGTGATTTTTTCTTTTCGTCCTTCTAGAATCCAAATTAAAAATGCAGCTCGGAAGGAAATTCTGGAGGCATGGCAAGAACGTTGGTCAAGTGGTTCTAAAGCTAGATGGACCTATTCATTGCTATGGAAAGTAGACTATAAGTGAGTAATTGGTGATTTCTTCTTAATTCAAGTTTTCACTAGCCATGGCTCGCTCTAGCCGTCAGGCTCGCTTTTTTGGCAAAGATCCCCAATGCCCATGTATAAGAGCCGACTGTTTTATTTTTCATGTACTCCTTGATTGTCAGAAGTGGTCATTGACTCATTGAAGCTGTCTTGGCCCAGTAATTGGCAAAGTAAAGAACTCAAAGACTTACTGAAAATTAAATTTTTTAGGCGGGCATTTTCTTATATTGTCGAAGAATTGTTTTAACGTTGCTTTTCCACTTTGAATTTTCTTTCTTTTTTGTTTCTATTCATCCTTTTGTAAATAGAAAATTGAATTGTTCAATTGCTTGCGTGGGGTTTCTGCGTGTGACCGCATGGTTTCGGCCAGGCCGGGCATAACCATGTTGAAGAAAGGGCGAAAAAGGAATACCATGCACATGGCGCCATTTACTCTTGCTAAGACACTAATGACCACTGGCGGCGATAAAACTATATTTTGCCTCAGACGCTACTTGCCCTCACTACGCCACTGCACTAAGCTTACACGTATTCCGAAATTTGTGTTGGCGCGTGATAAACTGAAATGTTTACAGCCGAACCCATCTTTATATAGTTATAATCTCAAAAATGTTTGTAATGCTTTTAATTTCGCAAAGCTTCCATCTTATATTTACACATGACTTTACACTTGCAAATTATAAATATTGCTAAAACTATTGCTCAAAATATCCCCATTCTTAAATTTTCAGGAAATTGTGTTTCTTACGTTTTCGCAATTATGTAGAAAATTTCTAAAGCATAGTCAATTCCAGAATTTTTCGACATATATAATTAGACATCTGGAAATGTCTTTATTTAAGTATTACAGACAGATCATATATTATTGTTGTGAAATCAAACTTATGATGTCCGAATAACGTCTGTGGCTTAATTCATCAAAAACTCACTACTTACTCTGTTATTTAGCTTATTGGTTTTATAGCAGTCAAACACTTCCGAAATCATCTCCCTTTCAGATCTAGCCTTGAATGAATCATCTTTCTACGGTATAAGCTCATATCCCTGGGTAATGATAACATAACATAGCCCTCTGATAACATGCATAAAAAAACGAATTATTTTAAGTTTTATTGCATCACCATTTCTCAACTAGCAATAGAACAATAAATCATTTATAACCGAGTGAGAATCTATTTGTTACGCATCATTCCCGGATGTTTATGCGCATATTTATGTTTAAACATGGGATATGTCCGTCAACTTTGCACTAACTTATTATTTATGAACTAGCGTGTGACAGAAAGTCTCGTGCAATATAGGTCTCGATTTATCAAAGGGGAGCCGGCACATAGATTAACTTCATGTCAAGCATTACAGAATACATATCAGGCATTTTTCACAAATATTCCATTATTCATCAAATGTGCACAAGACTATGATCGATGTTTCTGATATCAGAGTCGAGACATATTTTTCATTCCGAAATATGTTTTATCATAAAAGGCAGCTCTGTTATGTAATTTTGTGTATATATGTAAGTACGTGCTGGTATTTTTCATATAGAATATCTGCTTTAAGATTCAATTTTCAAGTGCAAGTTCTATTTGCTTATTTCTATTATTTGGTTTGATAATTTTTTTTCAATGAATGATGTTAGCACTAAAACTCTGAAGGATGGTGTTGAGGAGGTAACATTATTTCTTAAACTGTTTCTTTTATGAACATCTTAGAGCTTAACATTAAGGTGATCAATCGTCTTCCGTCGAAAGGTGTCCTACATGCCCTACTTTTCGATATTTGAAATTAGAAGACTGAATGTATCTTTAAATTCTAAAAATTTATGCAATGGGAAAAGAAACACGTTAAAATTGATAAAAGATGGGTGGAAATATTCAGCCTATACAAAAATGAGCATATTCCATCTGAAAGCTTTTATAATTCTTGTTCAATTTATAAACTGCTGCCCTAGAATTAATGCAGCAGTTGAAAGGTACACCATGATTTTCAGTCTTTTTTCAATTGCTAATGATTTTTGGACCTGTGAAATATTAAGATCAAATGTTTATCGAGGCAGTGCGCGAAAAGAATGTGAGCGGTTTTCTTCTCTTCTCTCTCCAGGCCTCAACATTCAGAAATATAGACTGCTGTGACGTCACAGCGGAAAGCCTCCTTGGTGTTGGTTGTGTATGAAAGCGTGTGCGTTTTCTGGAGGAATGTCCTTGGATTTTAATGGATTAACTAATATTGAAAGAAGTTTTTGGCATTTATGTTAGTTTTGTAGGAGAAATATACCTTGATGTTAAGTTTGATTGCATAAATTGCACATTTGGACACGTGGTGACAAGTCACTTCTGAGGCTTTAATTTTAGTATCTCTACATTATCGTTTATTTCATAGTCATATTTTTCTCAATCATTTATGCATGTCTGAGTGCTAGATCCCAAAAATTTCATTCGTTTCTTTAGAATTTTAGTATAGAATTGTGGGTACAAATTAGTGTTAGTGCGGTCTGTGGTTTAAACCTAAAGTATGGAAGAAATCAAATCCGCCGCATTTGCTCGCATTGGAAAACGAAATTTTTACGTCTCATAGTTACCGTACTTTTGAAACAAAAATAAAATAAATGTAATGCAGTAATTTCTTATTCATTATCACAGATAAGATAAGAAATTCATAAATAATTATTTCAGATATACTAATAGTGTAAAGTAGCATGCATCCGATTGGAAATGTTTTTACTTCGTAAGATATAGATTTTTTCCACTCCGTTTAACACATTGTTTCGCAAACTTTTTTGTGTCATGCCCCACTTAAGCCTTTCTTAAATTTTTATGCTCCTTATGTAACATATACATAATTTTTAATTTTCAAGAATTCAACTGTTGACTAAAGAAACTTAATTCATAGGTTCTAGGAAGAAATCACTAGGCAACTGCATCTCGAATCCTGTACAGCCTAATAATAAGTTATTCTTTTATTTGATACAATTCATCTGATCAAATCTGTTACAAATAATTGGTTTAATGAAAAAAAACTAGGGCAAGTTTTGAGTTTTCCTTCACCTGACAATTCATCTAAAATCTCTTTATCTAAGTTCCGAGATCTCAAAGATATTTATGAAACAAAAAAAAATCAAATTTGATTAAGAATGCACCAGAGCTATCCCAGAAAGTTTTATATCCCACTTCTTTTGAAAAACAAAATGTGTTACTGGCCTTAAATATATTTCATGAAGAAATAGTGCTGATTTAGCTCATGGAGCTGGAGAGAAAAACAAATATACCATGGGAACTAGGGAATTCATCGATCAGTTTTTAAATTGGTGGAATATTGTTAACGTTAAAAATTCTGAGAAAGGTAAGAGGTTCAAAAATCCCTTTTGTGACCCAATTAGGAGTAAAGATCAAATGAGTATAGTATTCCTGAACAGATTTTATGATTGGCTTATTTCCTGGAACAACAAATCTGCATTGCCATTAAAAAAAGGAAAGAACTAGGATTACCAGGGAAAGGTGGTAAATTGTCTAACGAGAACAATTTGACCTTCAGTTTACCACAAAATCATTGATAGATATTGTAAATCATATCTTCAAAGAGCAGACCCTAGAATACATATTATTAGGTAAATTTCAAACAGATTGTCTGAAGGCAAGATTTGGGCAGTGTCGCCAAATTTCTGGGGGAAATTATAATGTTTCATGCTTTCAAATATTTGAATCTGAAAAGGAGCTAAAAATTGTAGATTGGATAAATTTTCATTCAGGATAAAAGGGAGTTTCACATAAAATCTTTAGAAATTTTTGAGGCAACTTCAGAAACTTCAGTAGAATTTGAAATAGATGAAGAATTGTATGAGGGTTTCGACACAACTGCTGATGATGAAATATCACCAGAGGAAATGCCAGCATTCATTTATATTTCAGGATACGTTGCTAAGAAAGTTAGTCAGAAATTAAATTGCGATCTTTGTACATCAAAATTTATTACAATAAAACTTTTAGAATATGAAATTGACACTGCTTGTAAATATGTATCACTTCTAGATCGAGGAGGCTTGAAATGGTCTACTAAATTCACACTAGAAATATTAGTGGAAAGTTACCAAATTTTCAATAAATTAATTCGTAAAGAATTTGAAGAGAAATTTTTGAAAGCCAATAACCACAAGCAGCTGTTGGAACATCTGCTGTTTGAAAAAATGGAATTGTTATGTTCTATTCATGAATTTTTATGTGAATGCAAAAATAATTTTGTCCTAATTGTGAAGCAATGTATTTCCATTTCAACAAATATATTTTTAGATAATTATACTAACATTAAGAATGACCAGCTTAGAGCTAAAAATTTAAAATAAAAATTATCAACTTTAGGATATTAATCCTTTTGTAGTTGAAGGAAATAGACCTATTGGGGAACCCGCCTTCTTATAACATTTTTGAAAAGGGGTAGTGCATCCTGAAACAGTACCTCTATGGTGATGTGGAAATCTGTTTCTAACATTAAAATTTAATTAGAAATTAATGCAAATGAAATAAAAAAAATTATCGGTTTCTCACACTTTTTCTCAAAACACTGGATAATCCATTATCAAAATTAATGCTTTTAACTAATCTTCTTGAAATTGAAAATTTTGTCAATTTTTTTATGAAATATGAGCTTTTTGCATGTGCTCTTTATGGAAATGAATTTTTAAAAAAATGTTTATCTGTTTCTGACACTTTTTTACAAAACACTGGATAATCCATTATCAAAATTCATTTCTTGCAACTGAAAATTGTATCAAAGCTTTTTTTTATGAAATGTAAATTTTTTTGGCGCGTGTTATTTCACCGAATATTTATATTAATTGATCGTCAATATTAAAAACTCATTCAATTATGATTAACTGCCGAAACTTTCGTGCTTCTGCATAGGCATAAGCGTTTCCTACATCAACAACAGAGCTACTCAGAGGCTTTCGACTGTGACGTCACGAATCCAACGTTCAGACCTGGAGAGAGCTGTTTGTTTACTTTTTGCGCACGGCCTCGATGTTTATACTCTAGATGCAACACTTGCCGTAAAATTCAATATGAAGGATATTTATTCTTCATATATTTCCAGTATATTCTTAAAAGATGATACATTGAGAAAAATATTCATTCATTGGAAAAGTACTCTCTTAAATAATAATTAATCAGCAATTTTAAATGTTACAAATGTTTTGTCATTCATTTATCATATCATGGTGCATTCTGTATTACTGTTGGAATGAATAAAATATTTCAATCATTTACAGTATTTTTCCTTCAATTTATTTGTGTCCTCCTTTTCATTGCAGAAACGTTGGTCCATATTCGTGCAATTTCCTTTCCTAAACTGTCATGTTATACAATGATATTTTGTAATAAAGGAAATCACATTGCACACAATGCATGAGCACTCCATCAAACACAAACAAAAAGAGAGTATTTATTCTAGAGTTAACGCCGGTATGAGGCTAATTTGAATGACTGACAATTTTCTTACGAAATAATTTAGTATTGCTTGAATAGATTTGTCTTAGAATCATTCACATCTGTATTCATTTTCCAAAGATAGTTTTTAGATGTTCACAGACGTGTTGTTACAGTCTTACCACTATTTTAACACAACTTTTTTCTATATAAAATTTTTGGAACTTTTAATATTAGAATTTGAAGTAATGAAGGATTGTTACTTATTTAAAGCTTGGAACTTTATATCCCGGCTGGAAAGCAAAAATTAGAGTTTAAGTTTTCACTTCAAGAATCCAGGGAAAAGACGGTGAGATTCCATTTTTTCCTGCTCTTGAAGCTTCAGCACCATCCATTAACTCAATGGACGTAGTTTTAACGATAATGTATTTGTAAACGATTAGGACGATAATATTCCTCAGGATTATATATTTCAAATATTGAACTGTGGAAAACGATGTTAAAATTAAAGAAAAAACTGTAGGCAACAAAATTAGTAACATATAAATCGCAATTTTTTTTTATTTCGTACAGAAATTATTTTTGTGGTAAAATATTTTCCGAAGTTATCAAGGAAAAACGCCATATTCGCTTAATCTTTAATTAATAAAGATTAAAGAATGACCCCGAAATACACATTCCCCCACCACCATTATAGTATGTTTGTGCAAAAGTTCATAGTTCTAAGTCCATAGGTCTGACCTGGCGAGTTCAAACGCACACACATTCTTCTTTCTTATTAGTAGAGACATATAAACATATTATAGCTATTTTTAACCAAATTTTTGAGACATCATGGTATACTGTATTGCTTTAATACTTAACTAAAAGAAAAAGAAAATTATGTTTAATATTGCAGTTACGTTGCAAAAACTTGAAACCTTGTTTTCCGTTTTTCGCAAAATTTTAAAAATGTGAGCCTCATCACTTTTACCCCTGGATCCTTCATTTGATCCGGATGAATTATCAAAACGTGAAAGTTGCAATATGCGAAGCTAACAGTTCTAAGATTGGATTATTATTAGTGTCCGATACGATGCGTATAGTATACCGTACAGAGAAAAAGGAACCGAAGATTGTTTCTCGGGTTCGATAAACCACAGTAGACAGAGGTCATGGAAGGTCAACCTACAGAAGCTTCGAATTCCCGAAACGAAATCGTAAAAATTGCTGTTTGAGATTCTGGTGTGTTTTTGCAAAGCCTATCAAATGATTGCAGACACTCGAATACAGAACAGGTTTAATGTAAATTTCAAAAATTCTTTATGTCATGTTTTAAATGAGCGAAACTTTTCTAGCAACACATCTGTAAAATATCTTCCCATTTGGTATGAAATGTATAACATTGTTTTGTTTCGCAATCCCCGTGAAAGTTGTCGTCTTCTGCAATAATTCTGCTTTTTCATGCAGTTTTTCTAAGGTGACGAACCATCCTACTTTAGAGAAAACAGTCCTTCTTTTTCTAAGTTCTGTCCTACCTCAAAAAGTGTTCTCCTGCGTGGTTTTATTACGCATTTATCAAATTATAGTGTATTCTGTATTATTTTTGTAATGAATAAAATATTTCTTTAACTTACTATATTTTTTCTTCAGTTTATTTGTGTCCTCTTTGTCATTGCAAAAAGGTTGTTCACCTTATTAGCATTGTATTTGACGGTTACTATTCGTTTCTTCGAATTTAATTTGCATACTTTGCCGCTTATTTTACTTTAAATAACATAAGCTAATGCTGAATCCTTGGTGAAATGTATTCGATGAACGTTTAGTATTAATGATAACCGATTAATCACAGGGACTTTAATATACATACAATCATTTGTTTCTTCAGATTTCCTTCACATATATTGGCGATTACTGCTCTTTAGTCACCGATACTAACACTAAATCTGCGATGAATATTGTTGATAAGCTGCGTAAATGAACATCTCTAATGAACAACTTTATGTAGATAACAGGTTCAAATGCAAATTAACGGAAAATATTATCACAATATTGTATTCACTGTTATTTTTTACTTCAGATTTAATTCTTGTACTTTGTTGATTAACATTCCCTAGAAACAAATTACTGGGTTATTTTCGCTTTTATGTTTTATTAGAATAAAATGTTTTGTTTCATTATTTGGATTCATTGATTTCCTAGATTAATGCTCCATTTTGACGCTATCCGAGGACAAATAAGGACTGCGTTTGTGATTCGAAACCGTAGTCAGACTATGAGGAAATTTTAGGTGACAACCAAAATTATTAATTTTTTCATAACCCAGTAATGATGACATTTGGCTGACGACGAAAGATTACCCTTACTACTGCCTATACACACGATAAATCATCTGTAGAATCGGGTCTGAACTAGGGATCTTGCAGCTAAACCATGGCAGACCCAATTTTGAAGCCAAGGTCTAATTTAACTTAACACGTTTGGCTACCACTAGGCCGCCTGCTGTCTCGACTATGACTCAGCCGAGACTCCGTGACACCGCCGGCGGCCTCTGGAGTTTTTCTGTTTCGACTGGGATGTCTGTTGATGTCACATTACCAGCAGCATGATGGCCTCTGAGTGAAAAAAGATAATATGTGACTGTTAGATTTCTTGAAATAAGTTTGGCTGTCAACGTGTTTAACTTTCCAATGCAGTGTTTACTCAAGTGTCTCAAAATATATGTGAGCCTTTAAAACATAGTGAAAAGTAAATTATTCTTCTAGAATATTACTGAAATTAAACGTTATATATTTCACTGACCAACAAATTCCAACTTTTTGTTTGCTTCAGAAAGAAAGTATGCGAATCCCTAATGATTTATACTTGAAACCTTGGATTAACTCAGGTTTACCAGATATACTAACTGTATTAAGAATGAAACTGCAAACATTCTATGATATAATACATGTTAGTTACAATTTTGGAACTGTCAAGATATTCTTTTAATCATGAGAAACATATTGTACCTATTAAAAACACAATAGCACAATTTAATCTTCTCATTAATTGCACATAAAATGTTTCTTAACTATTCTCTTTTTATAGCATCCTATTCCTTTGGTGGTGTCTCTCTTTACCAGAGATGTCCTAACTTAAGCGTTCGCCATTTGCTCATCGCTTTCAGAACAACAGTTCTCAGGAAAATTCAATAACAGAATGCAAAAGAATGAATTTTTAATGATCACATTTTATGGAACCCTCCTTCCTCACAGCTACTGCCGAATAGTTGATAACAATGGTTACAACATATGGGGCCCATGTTTTATTCCGAATGGCAAGCTTATAATTAAAATTTAGTTTATAGGAGATTCTTATCAGTGGAGGGATATTTCGCTTTTGAGATGCAAATGGGAATTCTCCACAAATATAACAAAAATTATTGAAATAATTTACACACCTTCGAAATACTAGACTATAAATGCTTACTTACTAATAAACTGTAGAGAACAATAGAATAAATCCTCCACATGCCTATAATGTCGGATTTCACAGAGGACTAACGTGACTTGTGCAGAATGATACAATCTCTGACTGGTATTGAAATCTGGTAGTTGCTGTCCAAACTATAAGAGTTTGGTAGAAGAATTCCTTGACTAACATAATGACTTATGGGTAGGAGCAGAGAGAAGAGTAAATTAAGTGTCATATAAACAAATATATAAATAATAAAGTAAAATAATAACGTTGCATAATTAGTATATAGAGAACATTTATTTTTGAAACTCTGAAAGCTAGAGCTAAATTGTAATTTTTGTCATATTCAGCTCAGATGGTATTCAGTACCCTCAAATCAGCAATATTCAGATACCTTAGTTTCTGAAGCCTTTTAGCTGTAGATCAGTGTTGCCATTCAATATTTTTATTAAAACTTTTATGAAGGTTATCTGTAAGATTTCTACATAATTTGATATAATTGCAACTGTTTAAGTATATGTGATAGAAAAAGCTATATGAAGAGTTATAAAGCTTGATGTATATGGTTTTTCTTTGTCCAGAAACTTGTATCAGAAATGCAAACGTAAAAAGACTTATTTTTCAGAATCACTGGGGATCCGTGGTTTCATTAGGAAAAAAAATTGTGTTTTCTTAGCCTCTACTAAAATCTGCTGTTGTCCTCTAAAGAAAATTTAGAATCAACTGAAGAAAACAACATCACACAGAAATCCCTCACCGAAATTTATAAAAAAAAGATTACAGAATTCAACAGCGGCACACGATTTATTTTTTCTTCTAATGAAGGCATGGGCCATAAATGATTCTTAAACTTTTGCAATTTTTAATTTTATTTCTGTAAAATAAAACTTTTAACAATGAAGTATACAAAATACATCAAGATTTTAATCTTTTTAAGGATTCTTTCTAAATATAGTACATACATCAAGTCTTCCTATTGATTTTCTGTACATTCAAATTTACAAGTTTGTTAATTTTATTGACACAAATATTTAAGTGGAAATCGACCAGTTTATATTTATAGTGTCATGATACTTTATTTAAAGAAAGTTATCTCTGTCTTATTTATATTTTTCCCTTTTAGCATATACATAGATCTTCGTTTTCTAAAGCAATCTTATAAGTTCCAGCTGATGTTAGGATTCATTACCATAACCATTAATTCAAATCGCCATGAACTAATCAATTTACTTAAAGAGAAAGAGCAACTGTTTGTTACGTATCGTTCCAGGACGTTTATGTGCAAATATACGTTTAAATGTGGAATCATCCATCAGCTTTCGATCTACCTGATCATTTATCACTTAATATGGGTCAGAATATGTTACGGAAATTAGGTACACCATTTATCATAAAGGGAAATATGAACCAATACACAGATTAACTCCATGTCAGGTATTAGATTAGAAAATCCATGTAGGACAGACATATTTCGCTAATATTCAATTATTCATTAATAAATTAGATAAATGAAAGTTAATTTGTTTTTCATCTTTTTCCTTTCATTTTCTGTTTTTTTTAATGTATTTATTTTCTTCGTATAGTCTTTCCATTGCATTTTTATTTTTATTATTTTCTAGTTATTTCATGTATAACTGTGTAATATTGTGTTTTTCAAGGTTTTATTTTCCCATGTTTCCAAAATATTTTTTTTAATGTATAGCACAATAGCAATCCTTCTTTTGCTCCTGTAAATGTTTGTAGACTAGTTGCGTTTTTAATTAGGCAGCGGTATAGAGAAATGTCAAGTTTTAAGAGAGGTCACCCCTTCGGGTGTTGCGATTTCTCTTCCACTTCATGACCACGTCACTGCTTAAATAACCATATGGTTATAGTTGCAGGGGCATGGAGTGGTGTTATGTTATGAGATGGGTTCTCGGTCTTTGCATTACAATGTAGATAAGGATCAAACGTTGGAGTAATTCGGTGAAAAAGAAAGTTTTTTGTCTATCCGCGGAAATGTGAACACAATAATTCAAAACTGCAAGAAGCTAGATAAATGAATGTTGGTATGAGGCTTTTACGCCCTAACTCTAAGCATGCTTCAAATTTTGGATCCTGTAATTCAATGGGAAGAGGTACAGGCCCAAAATGCATACATGATTGATTCTCTTCCATACACTACGAAGCTAAACATAAAAGGCCCTGTATTGTGGAAATACAAGAGAAAGTCGTGGAAGAACATTCCCGATATATTTGTTTTCACACAGAATCGTCATTTGATGCTTCTTATAATGTTGCACAAGTTTATCTCAGAATGAATATAGTTTCCTTCAGAAGTCAAATTTATTAGTTTTAATAAATCATTATTCTTTGCTACTTCAAATGCTAATTTTATTGAAAATGGAATCAAGGGGGTAGAGGTGTTAAATAATCCCCAGAAAAATATTGTTTTATTTTTTAAATTATTGTTCATTTAAACCTGTTCTAAATATTTGAATCCACCTACTAACTAAATGGAATCGATTTTTAATTTCAAATTTAGTGGGTCCTCATTAACTTGACGGCTCTCATTATTTTATATTGAATATTTTCAAAAATGTTCCATCTCATTACAAAACTAGTAAAGATAATATTTATAAAATCTTCTGGTGCAGAAAATTCCTGACTGTTTAAAAATAAAATAATATGTTATATAAAGCAGAAAATACAAATTATCAGATAAAATTAACTGATAATTAAAATTTAAAGATAGAAAACATAACTTTCAAGTTAGTTTTATATTGTATGTAACTACTAACAGTTCTTTAAAATCAAATGTTATTTCTCAAAATAATGTTTACATTCTGAAGTTAGAAATTAAACAAGAATTCCTATGCTGAAAAGCCAAAAAGTAATGAAGAGTGAGATGAAAAAATCAAAATAAAAGAAGAAGCTATTAGAACCTAGGCATTATATAAAAATTAAGATAAGGACATTATATAGAAATTAAGTCTTTTTTCAAGAACATAGTGACTGAAAAACAAGAAAATAATTCTTTACTCCCATTTAAAGAATTTTCCAGCTGGAAATATATGCCTCTCTGTAAGAGTTTAGAAATTTGCTATTTATTCACGATTAGAGTCGATACCCTGTCTATACCTTTTTGGCTTAATGTCAATCGATAGAGCAAAAATAATTGATGTTAGTTCTCATAATCAATACCTACAGCTTCTTATTTGTATTTTTTCATAAACATGAAATTTGCGAATAATTTCTTCATGTCTTTGGAGTTTCGTATCGCTGCTTTATTCTCTTCTAGTTATTTTGATAATTCGTCAACCATTTTTCATAACTCGTCTATAAATCAATCACGCACATCGGGACCTGAGGCTCTGATATGAGCTCAAAAGTGGCATAGATATAGCGTGCATCAAGCCAACATAGATAGCAGATATTTGGTATAATCAGTTTACAATCCTGGAACCCTCTTATCCCGAAGCCGAGACCTTATAACCCAGCCACAGAGACTCTTACATGTTCCTCAGGAAATAAGTAGTTTAATGACATTATGCCATTTTTGAGACTACGTAAAGGTTATGGACGAGTTTTCTGCTTTGTTTGTTTACATTTAAGTGCTTGTACTACGTAATTCCGGTGTAATGCTAAGTCAATGGAATCTTCACAGCGGAAGTACAACATACAAGCAGGTAAAGTCGAGGTTTTTAATGTAAGTAAACAAACCAGAAAACTCGTCGATTTTAGTGCAGAAATCGAAAGTTTGAACAAAACTAGGAGGTCGTTGGATTTAAAATTGGGCAAGGGTATTTGTACTCAACACACAATAATACATCTGATTTTCCTTTTAGTTTATAAACTTACTAATAATATTTTATATTTAGTCATATGTTTCAGTTTAAATACGAAAAATGGCATTATCTATAATTCTATTTTGAAAGCCAAATTTACAGGTTTTGTTATTTAAAATTCTTCCTTTATCCTGAATCGAAAGAAATGCAGTGAAAATTCGAAACATTTCTTTTTAGAAATGTTATTCCTAACGCATTGTCCCAATTGAAAATGCAATAAAAAAGTCAAGTAAAATTTTGAAACGATTTTATTATGATGTGATTAAATTAGGTACGAAAATAAATAATTGATTGAAACTTATTATTCTATTGAAAAAGTAGAAAACAACGATATAAACTTATTGATAAAAATAAATTATTGAATCATGCAATAAATAAATTACTGAGGATTACTGAATTATAAATTGGGAAGAATTCAAACTTAGAAGCAGTATAGGTTTTAAAAGTCTCAGAACCATACTCAAAATACAATTACAATTAAAAATCTTCTAAGAGCATCTAAGGATTTCTGCGAGATTGCACAGCTATAAAACGTTTTGCATAAATAAATATCCAGTGAAAATCAAAGTCTCTATAATAGTTTGGCGAAAATTACCGAGAAAATACTTTTGGAAACTATCATTCTCTCTTTGGGTTACATCAAAAATAGCATAATAGCAAAGAAACACTTAATACAACCGAACGTATTACAACAACCATCAGCAAAGGGCTTATATTCAATTAATTTACTTATATTATAAAAACTATTTAAAAGGAATGTGTCTCAGTAAAATTAAATTTAGTGGTACTTATCAGATGATATGCTTTCTTCGATTCACTTTTGTCTTTTCTGCGATTTTGTATTCACTTGATATGCAGATTGTAAATTCAAGCTTCCAAGATAGGATGGCTGCAAGTTTGAGCTTCCTTGATGGGCTGACTGCAGGCGTGAGCTTCCTTGAAGTGCTGGCTGCAAGCTTGAGCCATCATGGCCTGATAGAAATAAATTAGATATTCCTGCGTACGTTGGCTGAACTTGTGAGTTTTCCTGTTCTGCTGGCTGCAAATTTTCGCTTAGGGGCCGTCCACAAATGATGTAACGCTTGGAGGGGGGAGTTCGTGAAATTGTGACAGTTTGTGACAAGGGGAGGGGAGGGGGTAACAAGAAGTGTGACATCACACATTTTGGTTAAAATAAAAACATTTAAAATCAGAAGATTAAATTTTGAAGTTATTTTGAAATTACCAGAATTTGAGGATAATTTTTAATCGGGGCTGAAACAACTTTCATGTGATTTTTTACCACTTATTTTCCTTTCTTTTTGAAAAAGGCATTTAGGGTAGGTTTTGAGAATATGTAGCTGCAGAAATTCTTCACTATTAGAAACAAACCTCCCCTGTCACACCCTTGAAATGTCCAACAAAAGATACGTCGCCCTACCTGGGTGAGTGGTAAAAAAAATAAATCTGTTTAAGAGCATTTTGTGTTCATAAAGTAAAGATAATATTTAAAGCAAAATATATCAAATACCATTTCAAATTCCAAAATACTACTTTTTACAATTGCTCTTTCATATTAATATTTTATTACTATTGTATATTAATTAGGGTTTTTTGCTGTAAACCTTAATCTTATTTCATACAAAATAAGTACACATATAATCATTATTATTGCTATGCTCACAAATGTCATTAAAACACTAAAGTTTAAAAATAAAATTTGAGATATGATCTATAACGTAGTTCTTTGTTTCTGAACTGCAAGTTTATGTTTATGTTAAGAGGGAGGGAGGGGGTATGGTGAAGTGTGACACTTTGTGACAAAGGGGGGGTCAAAAATATTGAAAAAAAGTGTGACATCATTTATGAACAGTCCCTTATCAATTTTACGCTGAGTTTACACAAATCGTCCTCCATTTGATAAAATCTAAAAAATAGATCATGCATAGTCTTCTGCGCTTTTCTCGTTTCGTTCATAATATTCCTAGAAACGTTCTGAATGAAACAGTTATAAGATATGCCCCAAGTTGATTCATCCTTTTCGGAAGCCAATATCCATGTGCGTCAATCAATCCCAAGCATCTATCAATCGATGCCTTTAAACCCGACCACTCTATCAGCATCCGTTTGGTTTGGGGCCCACAAAGAAATCATTATTCTTTGTATAGTAGTCATGTTCATGAATATATCTACTTCTAAAATCTGACAATATGTCAGGTAGCTTCCAGAAATCTTCGGATAATAAATCAAAACAGTAATTTTCGTTACCTTCAAAAGAAGGAATATAAGATGCTGTCGCCATGTTCCTTGTGTTCAACTAACGCTTTCGTAATTTATATTCGTCAACAACAAAGACTCAAGTGAATTCGTAAATGCGTATTTAACAATAACCTGTCTCGTAAAACATAACAACTTATATAATGATTCTTGCTATATTTTGTTTGTGATAACAGTGACGCAGAGAAATTTTCGGTTCACTGTTAAAAGCGATTGACAAACAAATATAATAATTGTCTTAAATATATCATTGATATGACGTAATTCATTCCCATTTATATTTTATTATCGTTTATTCGTAAAATGTTCTGTAATAAAAGTTTGATTCAAAGTCTTCAGGAGTACCTAAATTGTTTTGCCCCTCTTCTGCGTCAGTTCCCATCTTATTTTAAAACAATATGTCCTTTAATTATTTTGCTAAAAACGTAGATTATAGCCAACTTCTCGAGCAGATTATAACACGACTCAAGCAGGTTAGTAATCCAGAAAAATTGTAATCCCGATAAAATTCCCAAATTTAGGCCTTTCACCAAATGATAGCCGCTATTGTGACAGGCCGTTAGTTAACGAAATATTCAATAATTTTTGTGAAGTAGGTAGCTCTACCAGAGTTCCAATCCAGTAGGTCATAGACTAGTGCGTGCAAGTAACCACAGCTGTACAACCAAGTCTTGATGATTCTAAGTTTGACAAAGTTTTGTTGCCCAAGGAGGTAACAAGAACATTTTCAACCGGACACTGATTGATCATACACGTAATCACTTAACAACCTCACTTCCCATCCACGTTATTTTTATACCTAATACACAGGATAAGTGCGCTTAAGGCTTGAAATACCCCAGCGTGTATCTATTTGTGAAATTAACATCCTGATTTCCAGCCAAGCTAGAGCTATCTTTGGATGATTTTTTCAATTTCGGAGCAAAATCAGATAGCGAAGACGACGCTTGAGGCAGCAATGCAAAAGATGACAATGCATTTATTTTGATGTAAAATGATCTCAAAAAAATTCACATTAATTCTTAGACAACTAAACAGAACGTTACTGCATCAAAATTCTTTATAGTAATTCTAATCTTGATTGTAACACTAATGCATAACTACAAAATATATTCGATTTTGCTAAATTGACATTTTTCACCGAAAGCTACTATTGCCCATAACCAGGCGCCTATTAAGCTTGTTGGGGGTCCCAGGCACTGAAGATCTTGGTGCCCTTTGAAAGTATGACGCATATGTATTTGAAAATTTCAACTTGTCAGTTATGATGATTTAAAATAAGATAATTTCGCATATTTTTAATCGCAGTAACTAAATTTTTGTTAATAAAAAGTGCTTTTTATAATTACTCTATTAATTTATTTTAATTACCTAATTGATAATCCTAATTACCTAATTAAATATTTTAATTAATATTTATCGCTAATTAATGTGCTTTCTATTTAGTAATTTTAAATTTATATCTGAAATTCGTGTTCATAAATATTCATATGAAGTATTATCGAAATAACTTAGGATCCACTATATAAAAGTACAAGTAATTCGCTTTTTCCTTAAATAAAATCGCGAAAGAAAAAATAAGCAGAAAAGAAAAAATCCAATATTCATAAATATTACTTCAAAAGTTGGAATTATTTCTCAAAAAAGTTTAACCATGTATTCATAATAGAGTTTTAGCCTTATAGTGTAAATGAATTATTTGTTAGACATTGTTTTTAAGAAAATTATTTAATATTTTCTGAAATGATTACATGGATTAATTATTTCTAAATGGGATCAAAACACAACACAAATAATTATTGTAGGGTCATAATTAATGTCACTTAATTAAATCAAGCATATTATTAGGTGAAGTATCCGCAGTTAAAGCATCATTGTTGCTTGTATGATAAAATTAAATTATATAAATACAAAAATTATACAAAATTAATTTTCATTTTCATTTACATTAAAAGAGCTTGTGCTTTTTGTTTTAAAATTTGCTTAGGTATTTTTTTTTTAATCATTTACATTAAATTTTGCAAAACATTATAACTTATTTACTTATAATGTTTATAAAATCATGCTGCATCCTAAACAATGCTTTATAAATGACTTATAAAATAAAATCAAAGATCCATTCTAAAATAATATTCTAGTATTATGGCACATTTCGCTGAAATTTAAATTTGAAATGTTTTAATTTAATCCCAGAAATTGAAACTTAAATAACGAAAAACCAATATAAATCAAAAGTTAGATAACTTTTTAACAGATCAGGGAAGATAACTCTTGGATTTTAACTATGGAATTGAAAAATGCAGAAATCCATTTCAAAACCATATTTTAAAAAATAAACATTAGAAAAATATTTTTATAACTGATTTTGAATTCTTTTTTATTTAAAAATGTGCTGAAGATTTTCATTGAGGTATATTTTTATAGGTAATTTGGAAATGTATTGTTTATTAGAGGAAATATATTTCATAGATTCAGCGGTTAATTTTATCGACATTATGGAATTATTTCTATTAAATCTACGGAAATAATTCAGTAATCTTTTATCACAATCAATGCCAAGAAAAAAAATGAGAATACAATCCAGGTTAAAGTTTCTACTCTTTATTCTAAATAATAAAGAAATCTACTGAATATAAAGAAATCTTTTGATAAAAAAAATATTGAAAATTTTACTCTAAATTTAAACATAGTTGGCGGGGCTATTATGTCGAAATTTGTTTAATAAACTATTAATGTTGTGTTTAAACTTGTATATATAAAAATATTTAGAATAGTTAGGAAATTTGTTCGATATTATTTATTTTATGAAGCTGAATTAACTTATGTAATTCCATTAAATATTTACAGCCATATATTATAAAACTCTATCATGATAAATTAAATAAAACATAACTTATTACTTCTATTCCCCTATGGAAGAAGAATTCTTTTTAAAACAACTATGCAATGTACACCACAATATTCCTCATGAAATCTGGCTAAAATTCTGCCTTGGTCTACCTCGCCGTCTTTCATCCGTACGAATTGCTTTGAATAGCGTCGCTTTTCAAATGCGTCTAAGCATCAAAAATGCTGTAAACTTTCCCACGTTAACGCGATATAGTAGATGCATTAGGATATTTAAATCCTTAGCGATATTTCTTCTGTTCGAGCATCCTGATTGTGATAATAAAAAGCGGTTTTAAACGATGATAAATATTCTCAAATGGCACTTAAAAGGTGTTTAACAGAACTGTGAATGGCAAACAGATAAAAGAAGGAAATTCAACCCCCTAAAATAATTAAATGAGTGCAGGGGAACAGGGTCTTATCTGCTGAACAATTACTACTAATGACTAATGGTATTCATTGAAAAGAAAAGCACATCAATCACTCTAATTATTGAAATGACAGCTACCTGAGAATATGTTTACTTTGCAATAATTGGGTTTGTTTCTCAAACCTGGGAAAGTGAATCATCTGGATCAATATCTGAATTATCTTTTACATACTTTAGGTCTGGTGTGCAGATACGATTTGTGTCGAATAAGGAATTAGCCTCAAAATTCCAGAGAAGCTATTAATACTTAAGGTAAATTGATAGTTGTTGGGTATTGTACACAGTCCTCCCGTGATGCTGTAAAAATAATCAAGGGCGGCTGTGCTCCGACTTTTCCCTGGGGAACCGGAAGGGAATCGTACCAGCAATAAGGGCTTTGAGTATGTGCCGGAGGAATGTGAGCAGTACCCAACGACTATTAACGAGATTTCTTCTGTTCAGTCACTCTGATTGTGATAGTAAAACCCGAATTGCTAAGTTGAAATCGGACATGTGAACAGGTTCTTAGAGGGAAATTATCTTTTGCAATATTTAAAAAGCTCCGCTTCATTTCGGACCCCAGGCGCGCACCTTGTGCGCCTAGCTTTTAATACTCGCTTGCCCATAACAAGATATTAGCCCTAATATTAAGAATAACATCCCGTTTTAAAATGACACGAGGACTATTTTGGACAACCTCGTATTTTGAATCGTGAGCAGCTGAGGAGGCCGATGACTAAGCTGACCCCTTACTCTCTAAACTTTCGCGCCACACCAGATGGAGGGCATTTGACCCTTGAATTAAGATGTCACTTACACTGCGGATCTTTAGTGAAATCGGGTTTTGAATCTGTAACTCTCCGATGTCGAAGCCGAGACCCACCACCAGGCCAACGCAAACCTAAAAAATCTAATTAAAAGAAAATAAAATATTTTTAGTACTCAAATAAAACAGTGCTTTTATTTAACTTGACTTTTTCGTGTCAAAAACATTTGTAGTTGCAACTCTCTTAGCTCTAGTAATTAGTTATAGTTCTTAATCTTCGTAAAAATATGCTTCAATTTTTTATATTATGAAACGGGTGATAAAGTATATTTTTCCTCAGAAATGTCAAGCTAAATAGATGAGAGGGTAGTAC
This sequence comes from Araneus ventricosus, assembly GCA_013235015.1. Classification (NCBI taxonomy): domain Eukaryota; kingdom Metazoa; phylum Arthropoda; class Arachnida; order Araneae; family Araneidae; genus Araneus; species Araneus ventricosus. Next base: position 38,924 of record BGPR01003435.1, read on the forward strand.
GTTTTGTAACACTGTGGTTTTGTGGAGAGGGATAAATTTAAATAATTATACTTAGATCACGGAAATTTTGAACAAAGTTTTTAATTAGGTTCCCATATTACAGTACTAAAACGCAGAATTTTTTTATCAAAAGTTTTGATTTCAATCACAATTATAATATATTTTTAATGAATATACAGGATTTTTTTACTTATGACTTCCATTGTGGTTTAATTTCCTTATGGAAGAGTTTTCAAATTTGTTCATTTGCGGTAAAGTAGAACTTCCACTATACTCACCGACTTCCGGTTTTAATGCTATGTGAATGGAAATCTTCAAAATTTCAACACTCTGTTTGAAGATGTTATTTAATGTTCAAAGTGGCGTTTTCTGCTGTTTTGGCTTAAGGATTCTTTGAAAATATTAAACATTATGTTCCTATTGCTGTATCTCTGAATGTTTACCTAAAATAAGAGCATAGTTTTGTGAAGAAGCTACCATAATAGTTGATTATCGCTCTTTCGGCGACTTTAAGGCTTGTTTAGCGGTTAAATTTTTAACCAAACTATTTTGATAATCACTGGCAGCTAAATTTTTAACCAAATGATTTAGCTAATTACAATCGTTCCATTTGGAATTTAGCCGTTTTAAGATCTTTTTTTTAACCGAATTAAATAAAGAGGATTACAAGAACTCAAAAAACACAGATTCCAACACTTTGTGTACTAAAGAAAGAACTGATTCGAACTTGGTGCTTGACTAGGAATGCATAATCCACGATATTTTTAATAACAAATATTTTTGCAATCGTTATTTTTAAATATCTGTTCTAAATAAGTGTAAGTGTGATTTCAAACACACTTTGAATTTTCAAAGTCGTAGTGAATTTATATAAAGTGTTTTGAAAAAAAAAATTAAAAATGTCATTTGTTTCTATTATACTTTCTGCAAAAGTTTGTGTTTTTAGTTCTATATACTGTCAATAGATGGCGCCTACAGAGAAAGCTACTTTTAAAATAAATTTTCCTATCAATTATGTTAACCACAAATATTCCCACGAAGCACGGAAGCTATCATCAACTCAGTTCACTATTGGAATCCCCTTTCCAATGAATCACAAATCCAATCGTTTTCCGTTCTGATCGCAGTTAACTAAGTTTTCTCTATGAATACTTAGAACGATTATAACTAAGGATGAAGAATATTTGACGAACTGTTATTTTCTACGCAATATTAAAAATCACAAATACCAGTGATGAATACTACTGTCAAAAAGGTGTAATTCAGTCATTTGTATAAAATGTACACAGAGCATTTTTTTATTTTAAATTCTTTTCTTTTTAAATTTCACGAGGTTTTATTTTTTAGTTCTATATACTGTCAACAGATGGCGCTATCAAAAGCATGAACTACCTTCCCCACACAGGGGAGGGCATCATCACAACCCACCCGGGGGAAACAGAGTCTGTCTTCACCGGTGTCCTTCCAGATAAGCAGGTCACGCTTCACCGCGCAGATCATCATACCCCAACTCGTCTGGTATTATATCACAGTTCGCACTCTCCCCCCCCCCCATCACGGTTTAAGATGTCTTTCTGCGAATCATCCCTCCTGTTGTGATATGCGTTCTCGAATGATAACGTCGCTTTTGTAATTCGAAGCTTCGTCGGGAACTCAAAGGCGCAAGTATTCGTTTTTCTCTTTGATTGACAGAATCTCGGTAATTGTATAAAAAAAGAATAGTCGCGGTAAAGATATCGTACTGTGATCGCACCGAAATTTGCGACTGTGACGTCGAAAGATGGCTTCTGTGGTTGATTAATAAAGTTCCAACATATTTTTCTACAAGAATTTTTGCTGGCGCCATCTGTTGACAATACGAAGAATTAAACATTACACCTTAATAGAAAATATTAAACGATAAGTAGAAGTAATAACAGTTTTTTTATTTGAATTTTTAAGAACATTTTACTTATACTTAATATGACTTTTGAAAATTAAAAGTGTGATTGAAATAACACTTATTTGGAATAGATATTTAAAAATGGCAATAGCAAAAATATTTGTTACTCAAAAAATCCTGGATTATACACTCCTAATTATAACGACTTTCTATCTTTATACAAGAGCTGTAATCCAAAAGAGCGGTAATCGTTCGAAAACTCATATCACAACGGGAATGGTGACCAGTTGCGGCTCGTCAGCTCAGAAACAAGCGGTGCTGCAAAAGTTTTATAGACCTAAGTTGTAGGAAATTTTGTGCTGATTATTTTGGTATATAATTATAATATACTAAAAACTGATAGTGTCTGAGTTATAAGCAAAAAATTAGAGAAAAAAAATTTCATGTGTTTTTGGCTATAACTAAAATTCTAACAAAAATTATTGGTGGCAAACCTCTGAATCGTAATCAGCACCCGATAAAACATAAAGAAGCAAAAAATTAGAAATCCTCCATAATTGGATTTAAAAAAAGATTGAACTATTGAGTTAAAGCGAAAAAGGAGCCAAATGAGGAAGTCGCGGCAAATGAGAGCTGGGGAAAATGTAGCACAAATGAATGTAATTTCAAGTGGAGAAAGGGTTGCTTTTCTCCCGCTTCGAGTTGCTCTTTGCGTTAATATCGGAACCGTAGGAGGGGCAAAACTTGATGCAGCTCTCGTCTGTCTGTCTCTTAATTCTTGATTGATTTTCCGTCTTCTTTTTATATTTTTGTTACTTTTTGACATTTTCGTTGATCACTGAAATCTCAAAGTGGAAAGTAAGCCAATTAGAATAAAAACGAAAATACAATCTTTTTAAAAAATTTCAGGGGAGACTGCACCTCCTATGGACGAGCCGCCACTGATGACAAAAGATAGATCTAAAAACTAAATGTTTGCGTAAGTATATTACAAAGAAATGAATTTTTTAAAAAATTGAAACACTTTACACACATTTAATTATCAATGATTGAATCACACCTTTTTGCCAGCAGCATCCATCACTGGTATTTGTGATTTTTTGATATTGCATAGTAAATAACAGTTCATCAAGTTTTCGTCATCCCTGTGTTTGTGTCACCGAATAAGTAAATCCAAAATAAACAAACCAGAAAACTCGTCCATGGACCTTATGCATGTGACGTCACATCCATCGACACGTGACCATCCAGCGGCAGCCAGGGGTCAGTCTAAAGAGCTGATATTCACAGAAAACACTCCTTATGGTACTCTGGAACTTTTTGGAACGGTGAGAGCCGAATACAAAAAAAAACGGTATACAACCAAAGCGGCTCATTCTCATGATACCACTTTTACGCAAGTCGAATTTGATTGGCTAATCGGATCATGTCATCGGTCACATGGATTTCTTGCCAATATTCCAATAACTTTTTTGATTTTGAATGTGCTCGGTTTTTTCAATTACAAGCTTATGACGCTTTACGTTTTTAATGAAAAAGCGAAGCTACGAGGTTCCCACTTTGCTGAAAGCGAAGCCGCTGATGTTTTTTAAGTTAATCAATTTGTCCAGTACCCACTTCAGATGCCGAAGGCATCGCGTGCGCTTGCGCAATCAGAAGGTCATGTGAGCTGACAAACCAATCAGATTCGACTTGCGTAAGGTGGTATCATGGGATTGAGGCGCCTGTTATACAACATGGGTATCCATTATCATGGTATCCATTGATAAGCAGTAATGAAGTAACTTCAACTTTTGTTTATTATTTTTTTGTTACAAATATATATACCTACTACTGGATCTTGAAAGTCTGAACTACAAATTATATTGAAGTGCTTTGTCATTGTAACACCTAATTTAAAAATATGTTGAATGTTAGCTAATAAGCAAACAATTGAATAAGACAATTTAGTGTTTATGTTTTTCTTTTCAGATGTTTGCTATTCAGTATCTCAGATTTGCTTAGCTCTGAAATTATTTTATTACCCTGTTCACAAATGTAAATACTACTGATTCTTGAATATCTGAGCCACAAATTACATTATGTGTATTGTTGTGATGGCCAATTCAACACTACTTTGAATCCTAGTTAATAAACAGATAATATAGTGATGAGGTATTTTATTTTAGATGCTTTATATTCATTATGTATTTGTTTAAGCTCTGAAAATTATTTCAGTATAACTTGTTCACAAATACTACTGGATCTTAAATGTCTGAACTACAAATTATATTGAAGTGCTTTGTCATTGTAACACCTTATTTATGAATATGTTGAGTGCTAGCTAATAAGCAAACAATTGAATAAGATAATTTAGTGATCATGTATTTCATTTCAGATGTTTGATATTCAGTATCTCATATTTGTTTAGCTCTGAAATTATTTTATTACCTTGTTCACAAATGTAAATATTATTGATTCTTGAATATCTGAGCTACAAATTATATTATGTGTGTTATGATGGCCAATTCAACACTGCTTTGAATCCTAGTTAATAAACAAATAATATAGTGATGAGGTATTGTATTTTGTATGTTTTATATCCATTATGTATTTGTTTAAGCTCTGAAAATTGTTTCAGTATAACTTGTTCACAAATACTACTGGATCTCGAATGTCTGAACTACATATTGTATTATTGTGTTTCTCGTTGTGAGGCACAATTCAACAATATGTTGAATGCTAGTTAATAAACAGTTGAATAACAGGCAATTTATTGTTTAGGTATTTTATTTCTGATGTTTGCTATTTATTATCTCATATTTGTTTAGCTCTGTAAATTGTTTTATTACCTTTTCCAGAAATATATATACTACTGATTTTTGAATATCTAATTACAATTTGTATACATTTTTTTCGTTATGATTCACATATCAACTATATGCTGGATGCCAGTTAATAAATGGATAATTGAATTACATACTCAGTTTAATGATTTTGCATTTTATTTCAGATTCTTGGTGCTAAATGCAAATGTCCTGGAGGTGCAATTCCTTCTTCATCTAAGCATGTTTCTACTGTGCTTGCTTTCATACAAGAATTACAACTTGTGGATAATTCAACTATATTATGGTGTTATAGGATATAAAATGGAAATCATCTACTGATTAGAATATTATTTATGCCTTCAATTTCATATATATAGCATTAAAATCATTTAAAAAATATGTGCTGTAACTGTTGTAGCAAATAGCAATGTCAGTTTGGCAACTTGGCTACAGTAATCCCCAGAAAGGGAAAAGTAGAACTGTCATTCCCACCCCCGAAGGGATTCACTTTCAGATTCCTATTGAATCTACCCCCGAGCGGGTATAGAATTTGATCCGGCTCTAAGCCATGTGATGTTTCTACTTTTATATATATGTATGTTGTAGTGGTGTGCGTGTTGTGAATAAATCATAAAAAGACAAACTGGATCATTATTGAATTTGGATATGAAACCACACACACATGAAAAATTCATTACAGGCAGAATGTTCTTTCTTCTAATATTTCAAGAAAGTTGCAATTTCCATTTTAACTGAAATATTTTGAAAAATTTGAATGATAATTTAAATAATAGGTAACTTTTGATAAGATTATTCTCATTTTGATATTCTTGATAAAATATTACCTCATATCTAGATCGATATTATCAGCTAACTTTCCTTTATTTTATTTATACAAAAGAGTATGAAAAGTTTAATTTTCATCTGGAAAACTCTATGTTATTAATAAATTTGCAGAAATAACTTCTTAAAATGGAATTTAAATTTGCAGAAATAACATGTTATATACAGATACTGATTTATTTATAATATATACATGCTTTTAATAGCAAATAAATTAGTTTAACATTGTAATATGTGTAATGAGAAATTATAAATAATATTGTAATAATAAAATAGTGTAACATTAACCAGACTAAAGATTTTTAATCAGCTCTTTCATTTTATTGCATTTCACAACAGACTATTTTTAACTTGGAAAGCTTTGTGTAGGATATAACTAAATATACATAATACACATCTCAAAATTGCTTTGCTAACTTGGAACAGAAATATCAATAGCTTTTAAGGTTATTATTATTCCCAGTCATATTATACAGCATTAAATCTATAAAAAATGCACAAATGTTTAAATTATACTGCATACTGCAACACCAGATGACTTAAAGTGACAAAAAAAAGGAATGTTTCTTTTATTTGTTGTTGAAAAGGAACCATGCATCGAAGAAATGGGGAACTTCAGCATTTTTTAAAAACACATGAAAGCCATCCGTATTTGTAGAAAAAATTATTCTAATTTCAAATATGCAAGTGAAATTTTACAGAAAAATTTATTTAAATATTGAGAGCGAAAGATGCACTGAAATAGCAGGAATCATGATGCAATCCGAAACGCACTCTCATTGGCCGAGTGGATTCTGACGTCAAGGGTGCCTTCCTTCGCATACTTCTCTTTCGTTAGTTCTGTATTCTGCTTTGAATCAAGGCGTTTGTACCAGCTAACATTTTAAAAGTGAAGTTTTTAGCTTAATGCCTTGAAAGAATGTGTATCTCTCTGAATGCAACAGATTTTCCAACAATCAACACTCAAATGTGGCACACTATTCTGTAGTATTTTTATGGATCTCTTTGAAAGCTTCGGAACAAAGCAAGCTACTCACTTTCTATCAGTAAAATCCTGATCGCTTACTTATTTTATTACAAGGGAAGTAACACAAATGTTTTGTCAGTACATGTGTCTGTAATTATTCAGTTCCGACAAAGAAACTGAACACAAAACGCCGGCTCGTAAATTATCTCATAAGAAAAGTTGTTTTGGCCTTTCCTTCAGTTACCGGAACAGGGCTCTGTACTATACAGAAAAGGATTCGCCATAGGAAAAACCGATAGGTTTTCGAAACCATCAAGCAACAATAAATTGCAGAGGGGCCTTCCGGCATTCCGAGAAGACGCTGCGATTTCTGTTGCACAAGAAAGAACGAAAAGATAAGAACCTGATTTTGCATGATGTATGAAATTTCGTATGCCTACAGAAAAAAAAACAGGAATTTATTTATTTCAGAAGTTCCGTTCAAAATAATTTCCGGTACGGCATTTTTTTAAAAGCACACCTGTGCCTTTTAAAAATTAATTTTATTTTATATAGTTTTATTTTACTATACAAATTATTTCCTTTGTACTAGTATTAATTTTAAGATACTAGTTTATACTAATTAATATAAAATCTGGTAAAAATAACTTATATAAAGAAATACACTAAAAAATTAAAAATGATAAAACTGTAACCACTTTCGTAAATTTCAAAAAAAAGAAAAGATACGAACAAAGTATCTGTAAGTAGTAAGCCTTCTTTACTGCAAAGTAAGTTTTTTTCATTATGTTAGTTAATTTTTGAATTATATAAAAAAAACTGTATAAATTTATAACAATATTCAAACCAGACCAAATGCGACTGATCTAGGAATTTAAGTGCTGCCATCAACAAACTCGAGATGCACGATGAGATAAATTTATCCCACATTTTCTCAACTACAATAATTGATGAGCAAACTAACTTTTGAAGACTAATTTTGATTTTAATGCATTCAATGAATATAAAGAATTTATTTTGAATCAAAAGTTAATTCTGCGAATTATTTTGTTGAACTACAAATGAAAACGAATTTTATTATAAAAAAAGTCGTGAATTTAAACTAATTTTTAAGATATTCTTGTTAATTTTCAATAGTGCTGGTAATTTTTAAAAAAATATAAGAAACATTCGAATATCCATTGAAAAAATTTATGCTATAAAATAACATGAGCAAGTTTTTTTAATAAAAAGATTCTTAAAGAAGGTGGGATCTTCTATATTTTTACCCTTTGAGGGGCAATGGCCTCTCAAAGGGTAAAAAAATAAATTCCATGTAATCAAATGGAAAAAAACTAATTAACTTTAACTATTTTCTTTAAAATATCTTAATTTTTTTGCTGCTAACCTCACCTTATACTTCTTTTAAAAACAAAAAAGATATCGAATTCTGAATTTACTGTGCTTCATGATATACAATTTTAATAGGTATAATATAGATTAATAACTCACATCAAAATGATCTCCACAGACATGACGAACGTTGCTTGCTGATAATTCCGGATTTAGCTTCGGAACTCTCTTCATCGCTTTACACCACTTTTTACGAATAACGTAATTTTTTGGCACATTGATAAATAATTTATCGGGTGCCGTTACAGTTGTATTACGACATTTAGGAACAATACAATACTTGCAGCTTTCCGACATTATTTTAACTGATGCGATAGTCGGAAAGTATAGAAAAAAAGAGAATCTCTATAGAGCGCGAACGGGAAGGGTGTTTCTCCCCTGTCTGGCAATTTTGACGTCAGACCCGTTTCGCGCCAAAATGGATCGTTTTTCCCGCGTTTTCTGAGAGGCGAACTTTGATTGCAAATTTTAAAAAAAAAAAAACTGTCTAGAATTTTTTTAAATGTTATTGTTCGTTTCGAAGCATTTTAAATAGATTTAAAAAATTTTTAAAAAATGCTGAAGTTCCCCATTGGGTATGATGATGAGAAATGGCCAAGCATTCATGACAAATTAAGTAAATTTTACTTTTCTGTCCACTTAAAAAATATAATGTAACAGTCTGCCAGCTTTCTAATTTTCTTTTTGCTGTAATTGAATGTTTTGTATATTTGGTTCATCATATATGGCGAGGATGGAAAATATACTATCGTATGCTAATTGCATGAACTTGTCACGTCCACTGGCACATTACCCTCGATGGCCTTGTTTACATCACAAAGAATCCAGTATATATATGTAGAAAGAGTATTTGATGCAATTTTTTGAACTTTTTCTCAAATTGAATAAAAGTATTAATGTTTTACGTGTTAATTCTAAAATAAAGATTAATTAGAATAATTCTTCAGCTAACGATCTTATTGAAAGCTAGTATTGAAATTTAGTATATTCTAAATTATGTGTAATTTTTCGATTACATTGTATTTATTTAACACTAAAAATAATTGTTAGCACATGTTTTAAAATTATCTTGATTTATAAAATCTAATTATAGATTAACTTTTTTTGTTTTTATTGCATGACTGTACAATACATTGAAATCTAGTTACTCAATGCATTTTGTTACAGATTATAAAATAAAATATAAATGCTAACAAAGGAAATTTCTTTCTTGCTAGCTAATTTTCTCAAATAAATAAACTATATGCCTTTAATATGAAAATAAGAGAAGATTTACATTGAATAATTTTATTTATATAATATTTTCTCACTTTTTTTAGCTTAATAGCTATTAATAAATGCTATAAAAAGTTTTCTAAGACAACTACACTCTGCTGAATAAATAGATAAAAATTTATAAAGTTAATTTAAAATGTGATTAGAATAGGATTTGTATCAATTCAATTTTTTAATTGTAGATTTCTTAAAAGGCAAGTTATCAAACCATTACTAAAAATTCAAAAATTGAATTCTTCACTGAAGAAACTTAAATTATAGGTTTTAGAAAGAAATTATTAGGATATTGTTAAGAAATACAGTAAGTGAATTTTCAAAAAATATGATGGAGAATTGAAATTCAAGTACGAAATGATTTTAATGAAAATTTTTCTATATTATTTGGCCAACGCTAGGTAACACAGTATATACTGAATATGTGTAATGTTTCAAATAAACACAAAAAACATTTTAATGCAAAACATTGTTTTATTACACAACAGAGCCCACTTATCAAATTACTTTCCATGGTGGTATGAATGTTTATTGTATTCAATTTCAGACACAAACAAAAACAATGTTCACTATGCAAAAAAAATTTGTAAATGATATAATTTAAAATTATAACACATTAAAATGGATTGTTCAGCTAACGAAAAAGATTATGGTTCCTCAAAATAATATTTGTAACTAGAGTAATAATAAATCTTCAACGCTTCATATACTTTCTCAAACTACAATGGGAAAAGATTACCAACTGAAAATTAACAGAAAATATTTTACATTTTTTGCTTCTAATATTTAGCATTAGAAGAAATTTATAGTCATCTAGGAATTTCAAAGTTGCTTCTACTTTTGTACAGTAGCAAGCTCATAAACTGATATGATGAAATAAAAATATTTTGAATGCATATGTATAAGATTTCGTTAGAAATAAGAATACTAACCCAAAAATGGAGTTTTTAAAATTGTCAGATGAAGATGTAGCACAGGGATTTCAAATTTCACTAGTTATTTTTTTTAACCAAATAATCTCCAAGTTTTCTTTGGTAGACAAATCCAATATAATTTAATAAACTAAGCACACATTTAGGGAAGGTCAATAATTATAAAATATTAAAGAAGTTATATAAAAAAGTACTATAAAATCATCTCAACAGAATACGAAAAAATTAAAGGTGCTTGTGTATCTTGAATTATATATCAAGCCACTTCAAGAAAATCAATTACAACAGTGGTGCAAGCAAATACATGCAGCCACAGATGAAAAAGATCATCTTGTTGGCCAGATTTAAGCCAAAGGGCTCTCTTCTGTCTCCACAATGTACCTTCAAGTGTCCAAAGCAGGCTCAGAAATATGAAATGGATACACATCCATTTTTATTGTGAACATAAGGCATTCGGAAAATACAGTTATCTTCATTCACAGAAAACAGATTTGCTTCATCCCCAGTGGCAGAATACTTTTCAATAGTCTGCAACGGAGGTTAGGTCTCTTAAAAATAGTCTGCAGAACAGTGCGCGACTATAAATATTTTGCTTTCTTTTTTTGAAATACTTATATCAACCTACAACTATTAAAATGCGACAAACATAAATTAAAAACCATATAACATCTTTATTATTTGTATAATATAATTGTATAAATTAATAAACAAAAGCATATGAAGATTAATCTTTTCTTTGGGCAGATAATTAACAATAATGAAGTATCAAGTTGTTTCAGAAGTAATATTAAGCATGCTATACAAATACCTATGCAGAAAATTATATTTGGGTACTTTTCCGTTTCAAACACAGCACTTGGTGTCTTTCTGTTTTGGTGAATTTTTCAAAACAATACATCACTAGCTCATATAAATGAAATATTCTTCAATATGTTGGATGTTATTCAAAAATTTATGCCTCCTGTTTATTGTAAAAAAAATGTAGTATGTCAAAAAATATCTTTCTTGTATGTTTTTAATTTAAAATGCAATAAATAATTGCTTTTTACACGAAACAAAAACTTTGAAACTTATTAGCACATTTATCCTGATATGCATTTTAAAGGTTTGTATGCAAACTGATAAATTGTTCTGCAATTATGCATATATAAGATTTCATTGTATCATTGTTTATTATTTAAAACAACGAAGAACAGAGCTGTCTTCCTCTAAAATTCTTGATACAACTTTTAATGGGATTTTACATTTGCACATACATAGATACATTTTGAAAGTGTGTATAATAATGAATTCCATATTTCTTAACTAATGCTTAGAACGTTTAAAATTGGGGCAATCTTGGCTTGAACTCTGTTCCTCGTCTTTATCGATTTCAGAATTTGTTCTTTTTCCGCTCCCGTTTTTAAAAAATGATTGATTTGCAGCCGTAGAGATCGTCGAAACTTCGGAGGTTTATTTTCATGCTGGCGTAAATAATGCTGCTTTAAGTTTTTTCGTAATATTGTAGCATCGCAATCAAAAGAACGAATTTCATCTATATACGCAGCCATCTCAAAAGTAAAAACCACGTGTTATTTCCAGAAAAGTATCGGAATGAAACGCGTAGAAAACATCGGCCGTGACCCCAATACCGATATGAGGTACTTACCGTACTTCAAGGTCAAGTCGCTAGGGAAGCCCATTCAGAATAGGGAAGAGAGAGGGGGGAGGGGAGACGATGATTGCGCGAGGGCGAAAGGATTGCATATTTTAGCAATGTGAGTTATATAATAATTACTAAGTTCTTTAGAAAGTGTGATTAATAACTCTGATATTTTTCGTGATGGGATTTATTTCATGAGCACATGATAAACTTTATTACAAAATAGTCTGCAGACACTGTCCAAAATCTGCGACGTACGACGCAGCGTTTCTGCCACTGACTGAAAATTTATATATAACTTCACAGTGAATATTTATATTAATGCATGCTAAACACAGCATATGCAACTAAATTTTTATTGGTTTTCATATTTAATATAATAAAAATATCAGTAATTACCATCAAATACTATTATTATCATTTCAATTTCAGAAAATCCATTATTAGAAATAAATTTTACATAAAATAAACATTTAAATATTTTCTTATTGAAAAAATACTTTATAATATACATAAATAAACAATTTTTACAAGTTACAAATAGTAGGTAAACTACAAGTTAAAAATAGTAGATAGCAAGAATACAAAACAGATCATGCAGTATAAATATGTTTATGAAGTTGATCAGTGATCCAATACAGACTCTGCCAATAAAACAATTATTTAATATTTGAGGGCAAAATTTCAATATAAGCCTATCAGAAATGAAATGTAAACAAACATCTGGCATAGCACTTATTATGAGCAATTTCCCAAAAAAATCTCTTAACTAGGTGCAACACATAAAAACAACTTACGCGAAGAAATAAATTTTAAAGAACAAATAGAAGGAAAAAAAAAGATTCCCATGCAAAAGCGAAATATTATGTACTACGAGATTTTACAACACACACAGTATGTAGAATCATCCCAGATAGCACGTAAGTTTGCAGCAAGTTTGATTTTGACTTGTCATGGCAAAATTTGACGCGTCAAACTTGAATCGAACTTGTAGCAAGTTCGATGTGACAAGTAGCGCCACCTCTTTGCAAATCAAACTTGCAGCAAGTATGCAAAACAAGCTTCCTGCAAAGATAGCACAATAAAGAGATAATTATCTTTGTCTCTGTTTTAAAAAACATCCGATTTTTAATAGCATCTCCTAGACCGTAATTCTTTTTTATTAATTCAATAAATCAATGATAATTTGTGAAAAAAATAACTTTTTTATAAAAAAATTTTTTGAAGCATTTTCCATCTTTTTACTAAATATATCACTCTCACTTTAAAGAAAACTATATCGCCTTTTTCTTTTTTTATTTTTTTTTGAAATTTTAACGTTTATAAACAAAATTAAATCTAAAAAACAGTCGGTGTTTGTTGAAAAATAATAACTAGACATTTTGTCCCATTTTAAAGTAATTACTTTTGAACTCTAATTTCATAATTTATTCTACTAGCAAAACGTAGTTATTAGCGAAAATCGCTCTCTCTTTGACTTCAAATCGTATTCTCAACTCAAAAAATTAATGAAAACCAGAAAATAGTTTAAAATAAATCGTATACGAATCGCATCGAACGATGCTTTAGCGAAATCTATCCTCTCCTCTCAGAGTTCAGCTGGCTGAACGGTTAGCGTCCCCGCTTCGGAACCGGGAGGTCGCGAGTTCTATCCTGGGTTGTGTTCTGTTTTTGCTATAATTTGCAATGAGTTTGACACGGCAAACTTGCTGCAAGTTCGTTTCATGGTGACTTCGGAGCTTTCGTTAACTTGCTGCAAGCTTACTGCAAGCTTGCACACTTGTCATGACAAATTTGTGGCAAACTTGCACTCTTGTCATGACAAATTTGTGGCAAGCTTGCTGCAAACTAAAATTGCTATCTGGGATGTTTCTTCAGGGATCCAGAATATTATAAACAGAGTTTAAAATATTAAGAATTAGTTCTAAAAGACAAATTATTCTACCTAAATATATAATGTTAAAAAAATTGGTAATTTAAGCATGATAACCAAAAATATACATGATTTCAACCATCAACAAACAGAGTACTAACATTCTACAGATTTGGATACAAAGATTGTAGCTTATGAATGCTATTTACCAATACTTTTTACTGAAAATGTTGTCTTTATAAACGATAATTATAAAATAAAAAGGTCTGATAAAAATAATCTGTAAGCATATTTTAATTTTGCATAAAAGAGTACAACTCTGCATACTAAAACATAGGCCGATCGTTTTGTTTTGACCACTTGCAGCTGTTTTTGTATAATCTCGAACCCAAACGGTGCATAAGGTCCATTAAACCTGAAATATAATACAAACTATGGAAAACTTTTAAATTTTCATTTATTGTCTATTTTTTATCAATGTAGTTTTGTCACTGGAAAAATTCAAGTAACTTTGTTTTCCTGACCCCCCTAAAATAAGTTTTTCAATCATTGAATCTATGCTTTTGCTATTCTGATCTGGCAACGTTGGTTTAGTGTTATTGTTTACAACGGAAATTTCTGCTGTAGCGTTTGTTCTTCGAAAAAGTGGATGATTATTTTGTTTAAAAATAATTCATTCTTCTTTAAAAGGATGTAGCTTAAAGAATAATAAACGTAGGTGTTTGTAATCTACAGTTTGACGATTTTGTTAAAATTGATGGATATTTATTACCAATATATTGATGGGTGACTTAAAGTAAAATCAGTGAATATTCTAAAATTGACTCGAAATGTTAATGAATTTGAATCGTATATTTTAACCACTTGGAACTGTAGAATGCTATAAGGATTTTGATTTCAAATTTGTTTAGTGACTGAATTTTGCCACGCTTAGTAATAAAGCAAAACTCGTTCCTGTTAGAAAAATAGAATAGAAATTTTATTTTTCCGACTCTTGTTACATTTGTATGAAAAAAGTAAGATATTATAAAGTTTCGTTTTGCATATCTGAGTTTGTGATATATTTTCCTATTTGTGCACATGTTTTTTTTTTTCAAACATTTTTTTACTCGGACATTTCTTGAGAGAATTTTTTTTTTAGGTGCACACCTTCTTTAAAAGAAAATATCATATGCTGTTTCATAAACTTCAAGTGTTAACTAGTCTCAATGAGTGTTTGGCACTGCGTGTCCAAAAATGAATTTGGGGCCATAAAACTAAACCAAGCCAAGAAGCCATTAAGAGTTTCTAGGAAAATTTATTTTTATTATGATCAATTTAAAAAATAAGACTTGCGGCAAATTTTAACCTTTGTTTTTTAACTGAATGCCTTTATTTGACAAAAATCTTAAATTGTAAATTTTATTTTTTAATGTATCTTTAACCAGTAACAACGCAAGTTGGCAGTATAGAGAAAGAAAAGATAGGTTACTTGGTAATCATAAAAAGTTTTGCTGAAAGCAGTTAAATAGTTTTGATAATCCTAATATATTAAAATGAAATTCATACACTTAAGCAAAATTGATTTTAAATAAAAATTGTTTAATTTTGTAGAGTTTTTGTCAAACACAGTAGGGTCCTGTTGCAAAACTTTCACCAGTTATTTGGTCGTATCTATTAAATCTTATACCAAATTTGGCAAGTCATCACTTAAAGAAAAAAAAAAAATAAAGCTTAGCAGCCGTACTGTGTTTTTGAATAGGGATGCAACAAATACTAATTTTGCCGAATACTAAATTGTTAAAAAAAATTTCACTTTTGATTATAAATGAAAAAAATTAAGATTAAATGAAATTGAGTTTTTATTATTTGTACATTTAAAAAAATGTTAATATCTTTATATATATTTGTAATATTTTAAATCCTACCTTAATTCTAATAATTCGAAATGAGAAACCCCTTTATTTTGGAATTGCTTCAAAGAAACAAAAGAGTCATTGCAAAATGACTCTTGACATGTCTTTCTTGTAATTGACAATGACAAACACAAAAGAAAATTAAATGAATTAATTAAAATTACTGGAAGTAAATTCCTTTTTTCATAGAATTTCTAATAGGTAAGATGGATTTCCGCTTAATTGGTGGAAAAAAATTCCAAGGTTTGCAAATTTAGCAGGAAAATATTTTTCAGTACCTGCAAGCAATATATAGTGACTGTTTATATTCTGAAGCTGGTAATATATATGAAAACATATGGATCAGACTTCTATAAGTGATATGCAACGTTATTAAATACACTTATGTACTTAAAATTGGATAAACGTTAAAGTTTTTGATTGGTATCTAGAAGTTGGAACACACGCGATTTCTTCACCAATATGATTATCTGAGGAATCAAGCGGATTAGTTCCATTGGCAACCCATTGGTTAGATCGCTTACATCACAGCAAACGTTTCGCGTTTTTTAGTTGTTTACGTACTACGTGGATCATTACAAAACTTAAAAATATTTAATTAAATAATAAAATATTTTTTAATTAGGATAATTTCAAATAGTAAATAAATGAAAAATAGAACTTTGATTTATTTAGTGATTATATATTTAATATATAATAGATTTTTTTTTTCTTTGCCTTATAATAAAAATCGTTTGCATGGAATTTTTGAAGTTGCTTGGTCAAATTTTGGAATTCATCATTTGGAATGCTGTCTTCACCTGCGTGATGGTTTCCTTGATTTGCTGCATTTTTCTTTTTGATATAGTTAGGGCGTTTCCTTCCAAGTCCAAATATTAGAACCGAGTAAGTTTTAATTTTTTACTGTCACTTGTTCTGCTGCTTCATTAGAGTAATTAAAAGAAGCTGATTCCATACATTCACTAAGCTAGCGAAGCTACTAGGGTTCCAACTTTGCTGAAAGCGAAGTTTACGTTTAAAAAATATGCCCAGTGCCCACTTCAGATGCTGCAGCCATCATGAGCACAATTTCTACTATTTCCATAGAATAATTAAAAGAAACAGATTCCTTACATTCAATGAGCTAGGAAAGCTAACAGTTCTGTTGAAATTCTACATTTAAAATAGGAGATAGTACAACAACAAACCAGAAACGCAATGGCTTTGAAACAAGATTAAACTTGAAACGATTAACTTTTAACTGTGACCAATGTATGTTTACCATTAGCATCCATCTTGCTTTGGCATTCTGGCGCCGTTTCAATAAGAGTATGTTCTAATTCTAGATTTCAACCAATTTTGTTTACAATAAATGTACCAGAATATAATTCTGAAAACAACATTTTAATCTGCCGAATATCTGTTTAGCATTCGGCTGGACAGTATATTCGGGAAAGGGCCAAATAGGCCTCATACATAATATTCACTACATCCCTAGTTGATATTATATGTGTACGAAACAAAACAGACTCTCTCCTGAAAATGCTGATAAATTAATGTTCGTGCATAATAATTTCAGGCTTTGCATTGATAAATTATATGCAATTTTAATAAATACACCTATGCAACTTAAAATCGGGAAAATGTTAAGATTTTTTTATAATTATGAAATGTAATTCTGCAATATTCTTTGTTAAATGTGTATTTAAAAGTGCATTAAAAAAATTATTTTCTTGGATATATTCGGCCGAATATTCAACAAAAGGGCTGAATACCGAAGATTCGTTACATCCCTATTTTTAAATCTTACAGAGTTTTCATTACAGCCCTAAGATATATAGAAAAACATATGCTATTTGGATATAACGCATATGCTTACAGCTTTCTGCATACGACTAGTTTCTATAGTTTAGAGTGCTGCACCTAAGTAAAGATTTCTTGTTCTTATCAATTGACAGGGGAAAATCTCAAAAACTCAGAATTATGGGGTTTATGTACTAATAATACTTTGAAAAATTCCTGGAAGGGAAGTCTTGGTTTCAAATACCATTGTAATACTTTAATCTTTTAATAGGTTTTCCTCTTTACTTATAGTTTTAAAATTTTCAAAACTTAGTAGGTTGTAAATTTATTTTCATATTTGAATCGGTAAGAACAATATCTTAAATCCAAAGTCAGCCCTTTTTTTATGAATTTGTTCAAAAGTGTAGATCTCAACATTGAATGTATGAGCAATGCCTACTATACCAGTCTCCCTTCATTGATTTCAAGTATGTTTTAAATTTGATTGAGTATTACCTGTCCAAACTTAAAACTTGATTATCTGAAATTGAGAATGTAAGACTAATTCTTCTCACCAATTCATTTGAATTTATTAATGTTCTATAACTTTGAGAGATTAAATGAATTTTCAAAGTTGGTACATGTTTGCCATTAATTCTGACTAACTTTATTTTATTACAAAATACACTGCTCTATTTAAACAATCCTGAATAGGGAATTTTGTGAAAGCAAAAATTGTTTTTATCTCCAGAAACATACATTAGGAGAGAAGAATTAGAAACATTCATTTCAGGAGAAGATAAACTGGTCATCCAGCTTCGTTTTCTGACTTGTAAAATTTAATACTTAATTACTATGTAATAACTGTAATCATATAACAGTTATAGTGTTCTTGCAAAATACCTATTGACACTGAGTATTTTAGAAGAATTATGACTGCTATAGGATTGCAGGTATTGCCAAACTAAATTGCTCATAAGAAATCAAAGTCAATTACTGATTAACCTTCCAAACTTGAAAACATTTCCTTTTTTCATAGGTTGCTTGTTTACCGCTATAGGATTACATATTGCTGATTGATCCTTCAAATTTGAAAAAAAAGAAAGAAAAAAATCCTTTCTTCGAAGTTTGTTTCTAAGTGGCCAAACTAGTTATTATCAATCTTTTAGGATTTACGACCCAGCTTTCTTCATCTGACTGCATTATCCACCAATGCTTTCTTACTGTTTTGAAAATGTTGGCATGTAGTTGTACATGCTAATCATATGTCTTAAACAATAAGGTACATAAACCCAGAAAATCAGATTACCTTGATATCATTTATCATATTTCTTTAGGTATAAACATAATTGAGTTTTATTAACTTTTTTTTATAGTGCCATAAGACATGTTTCTTTTTCCATCATCAATCTCTTAATGATAAGCTTCAAACATGCATAAGAATTTAATTTTTTGTACTCTTTCTCTATGTTTACAAATTTTCTAGTTTTATGTAAACAAAGTCTGAAAGATATAGAGAAGACATTAAAAATTTTTGACATCAGTGGTGATGAATCATATTAAATAAGATGCAGTAGATGGCAATGTAAAGATTTCAGATGAAGGAAGTGGCATGTCTTTATGTCAGAAATAAACTTTCATAAATAACAGTTTTATCATTTTACAGGAGAGCTAAAAGAAGTTCCTGAGTGTAATGTATCCCATGCTATATTTTAGTATTGAAAGAGGGTCCCCCCTCCCCAACTACAGCTAAATCACTTTACCAATCTGAAGATGTAGTTAAGATAATGCAAATATAATAAAATTACAAATCTGATGATATTGTATTTTACTTCTGAGGTATGGATGTGTTTTTAAAAATAAATTTGCAGACTTTTCATATAGGGTTAATTGACTCCTGCCTTTCCAATGACTTTTAGAGAATTATAACCTTTTCCATTAAATTTCTTCTGTGTTATTGAATTTTAAGAGTAATTTTTTATACATATAAAATTTTCTTTAATTTGGGTTTCAATGGTCAGATTTTAACTTTTTACCTTCCCTTTTTATGAACTCTTATATGGAGTAAAAAAAAGGTCGAAAAATCGATGAAGGTCGACTGTCGAAAAATTCAACCCCAAGATTTTGACCAATCTCCACTTTTCAGACCTTCCCTCGTAAAAATGAAATAAATTTAAGCTCCCTTTTTAGAAATTTAATATTTTTCTCCATTTCGGAACTGACGAATTAGTTATAGTGTCAAATTTTTTAACGAGAGCTGGTGATGCCTTCAGTTTTACTAAATTTTTCGCCAGTTGCTTTCATTTTTTTAACAAATAGTAAGATACAGCACTTTAAAATATTATTTCTAATTGTGTATTTCGTAATTTTCCTTATAAATTGAAAAGTTTGATATGGGAACAATTACAATGGTTTGTTTACAAAACAAATCCGGTAATCATTTTTGGAATTATGCCTATCTGTGTACATAACGTCTCAAAAACAGAATGTTCCAGAATTTGATTTGTGGTCTTTATACCAAAATTGTAAATTTCTGTCAAATTTTGGACAGAATCCATCCAAGAGCCATCTGTCTCTCCATCTCTGTATAAGTGAACATGATAATTCAAAACACAATAATGAATTAAATTTGACCTTCAGTTTTATCACTGGAATTATAGGTTTGCCTCAAATTTAAACCAAATGTGCCACTAGTTGACTGTCTGTTTAATTGTATGATTATGAATGCAATAGATCAAAAACATATCTAGACATTAAAATTGTGTTGATTTTGGACCTAATCAGTCACAATAACATGTTAAAAATGCATATACTTGATTCTCTTCTGTATATAATGGAGCTCAACAAATATTGTGAAAATATACAAGAAAGTCCTGTGAGAACATTCCCAGTGTCTATTGACCTCATTCTCCAAAAAAAAAACCACACATTATGAGAATTATATAGTCAATGATGGGTCACATTGGTGCCTTTAAGGGCTACAGAGATCTTTTTGATATGGAGCAACTTTGATTTCAAATATAGTTTCATTACTCAGGATCCCCATGGCAGAATCACAGCAACTATGTCGCAGAACAGCAAAGGCTTCCAGCAGAAAGATTTTTATTTTGGGAGCAAATTATATTTTTGGGGAATTAACATATTCACGCAAAAGCACCGAGATTGTTCTGCAGAACTAGTTTCATTTTCTGTAGACGCTGAATTACTTTCAAACATTCTGGATCAGATAAAAGGGAAAGAGGGAAGTTGACCTTTCCCCAATAGGGCAGTTCAGGATCAAGGAGAAAACGCTTCTCCCGTCTGTACGGTACATTCACGAAATTAACTCCTTCTGAATCAAATTTTACAAGTGAAGAAAGGAAGATTCTTTTGAAGTATGCTAGATCGATTGAAACATTTTTAAAATGGGCCAAGACATTTGAACGATGTAATGAAGGTCTGGAGTGCAGTGTATGTCAGACAACTCTTTAATTCAATTTTGAAAATGGTGACAACTTCAAGGAGAATAACGTGCCAGTAACTTTCAGGCATCTAAAATGTGATTTATGCAGATATTTCTACACTTTTGCCCATTTTGAAAACTGCCAAAGAATTAAGTATTCCAGAAAAAGAAGCACTAGTAACTGGACAATTAGCTGCTGTTAATTGTGCTTCGGCAGCTTATTTGTCTTATAGATTACTATTGTCTTATAAAGATTTTTAAACAATATTGATAGAGTTTTATAATAATGGCGCTGAACTTGACTTAAAAACCATTCTAAAGAATTTGTAAGGAACTTTCTTCCTTACATCTATAAAGACTTTTAAAAAAAGAAATATCAGATGTTATAGTTGCTAACAAACTTCCCATTGTAATCATAAGCTGATAAATTAATGTCTAATAGTCGACATATTGCTGGTTTAATAGTACCGATATTTGACATAAATCATAAAACCTTTTTTCAATCTATATACATAATGTTACTGATTTTACTGGTAAAGGTCTGTTGTGAAGCATTTTAAATACAACTGAAAAATTTGGACTGAATTTAACATATATCTGCCAACATCTAATTGGCCTTGTAGTTGACGGACAATATTTTAACTTGGGTGTTTCAAAGCATCTCAAAAATAAGCTATCAAAAGATATTGTAGTATCATGGGATCACATACATAAAATTGAATTGATAAGAAAGCATGCTGAAGTGCCAAAAATAGTTGTAGACGCTTTTCAATTGATTCATGGCACAATGAAGCATTTTTCCATTGATAATAATTGTGAAATGCTGTTGAAAAATTTTGAATATTCTGATGGTTACTTTTACAAACCTAAATTGTTCAAAACAATGCAATTTTCATCATATTATGAAGGCGTTTTTAAAACATTTATTTTTGATTATCCATTAATAGTATCTTCTTGTGAACAAAATCCAGACGGTTATGTCCTTCGTGATTTGTTAATGAACAAAGAAACTATGTTTAATATCTTAGCACTAGCTGGCATTTCCTGTTGTCTGGAGAAGACGTCAAGAAAAGTTCAAAATTATGATTTGTTTCCGTAACAGTATATGTCATTTATTCAATCTCTAGTTTCGTCTTTAAAATTATGAAACAATACTTGGAAGAGTTATCAATCTGTCTTACTAATGACACAATCACCAATTTTGTATCTCTTCTGAAAAGGCTTCATGTTCATTTATTTTCCAGTTTGAAGAAGTCCATTGAAATGTTTGATATTAGTCAGGATATGATTAGTACATTTCTTGGCATGCCTTTAACAGTAAAGCCAGTTAGTTCAAAAACCTTCAGATTGCAAAATACAATCAACAAAACTACATTGTTCAAAAATAATATAAGTGATTTAGCTAAGCACACTGCATTACTAATATAATAGCCCAGACGCTCCGACGTTCACCAACAATAAAACTCGCGTTATAGCACTGCGAGACGTTAAATGGCATTTCATTGTTTGAGAACCTAAATTTCAGTAATTTTAAATTTAAAAGAGTAATTGTCATTCTACTTTCAAATTTAATAGCTCTAAAATAGTGAAATAAAATTTTCTATTGATTGATGTAAAATGTATCTCGCTATGATCAACAGTTCCCGAGAAATTTTAAATTATATTAATTATATATTTCAAATTAACTTCCATTTTTTAATAGAAAGTAGTAAATTACGTCAGTGGTATATCATGCTCGTGATATAGTTTGGATGCCACGATGCATCTAATTATTTAGTGCAATCCTGATGATATAATTTGATAATATTTTTTGGCAACATTAAAATTTACACAAGGACATCTGAAGTACAAGGAAAATTGTTAAAGAAAAATACTTCACACTGAATGTTGTTTACCAAGAGATTTTTTGAATAAAGAAATATGTAAATAAAAAAATATCTCCTGTCATAATACATCTGTTTATTTCATTTGTTTTCAGTCAATGCTAAACATTTCTTTCGCATATATATCTGTTTAAACACGTCAGATTTGACGGGAAATCTCTTGAATGAAGAGGCAATCTGCATCTGTTATACCATGACGGGCGATTTTCTAGTTAATTATTAAGCAATTCACATTTTTCTTAAAATGAATGTAAGAGTAAAGTGACTGCTTTTGGAGTTAGTTGCTAAACGTTTAAAATTTTTATTTAACAATGATTTCTTATTGTATCCAGAAACTACTGTAAATATACACAAAGCTGACACAATAAAAGTTTTAAATGTCAGTTTCAATCCAATGTTAGACGAAATCCCTTTTATTATAAAAGAAAAATGCAAAATGTACTCTTTGGTTCGAATCTGCCATTTAGTGAATGGGTGTATTCAAAATATACAACTATGTTTGTGATGGTAATATATGTTCACAAAAGGTGCTTTACAAAACAGCTTTCAATGAGCTAAGTAGTAAAATACCATCATTCAAGAAATCTTTTGCTTCAGCACTTAATGTGTGTGTTTCTGAAACAATATCGAGACATAGGGCGCCATCATTAACCAGATGAATAAGCAGAGTTTGAGATCTGCAGATGGAAATGAAGATGATATAGTTATAAATGATAAGATAACTTTTATTAAAATAAATTTGGTTATAAAAATGCTAGGAAGTGTTTAAAAGCAGCATTAAATCTAAGGTTTGGAGAAAATTATTCTCTGCATTTTACAAATATTCATAGAAAAAAAAGCTATGAAAATTTGTTACCTCTAAAGTTGTAAACAGAGTGAATAAAGAAGCTAAAAGATTACCTTACTTCAAATTATTAAATGAAACAGTTTGCTAGTACAAAATAAAAGCAATGCATTAATTTGCCTCATTGTGTTATGATGGTCTTTGTGTGTATATGTATGTGTTTTATTTAAACACTAAATAAAGCTGAATTTGTTAGACTTTTAATAATTTTTAATTAACTTTTTTTTGTTAATTTTACTTTATTCATGAATTACTCTTAGATTTGTAAATTCTTACTTCACGGAACATTCTTGCAGAACGATTTTGGTATTAACAAAGTTTGTCGCAGAAAGCATAAAAATTTTCTGCCACAGGGCTCAGGATATTGACTGATGTTGTTTAACCCCTTAAAAGCCAACAAATTCTTACTTCTCGCTCCCCAGTGCTACCTGATCCATCTTCATTGTCATGATAGTAGCATCCCTTTCCCCTATTGTAAGACATGTTCCAAGTGAAATCTTATTCAAGTTCAATTTATTGCATTTCAAAGAAGTGGGCCTACTTATATGACTATCAGCAATTGACAGATTGTAAAAATAGTGGCAGTTAATGCATAAACTCTGCAAAGTGTACATATACAGTTGGAATGTTTAAAATTAATTTCTGTTGAAATACAATCAAAACCTGAACGGACTAATCCAGAATTTTGTTATAACCGAGGGTTCTCTATCCGATTTTTCAAATATTGGCTACACAAAATTTGCTATAATCCTTAAATACATTTTTGTATTGAACAAATAACACTCAACTACAATTATTTATGGGATTAATAAATTAAAATTTGTTTTTAAAAAGTTTAAGAGTTAAATTAATTGTACTTTAATTTCGCAATTTCTTGGTACCCTTCAGATTTTTCTCATAGGCCGAGATTGCCGTGCCACAATCAAATGTACCAAACATATGACAACTTTAGGATGCAAAAATGTGCAATTTCTCACCAAATTATTTGTTTAACCTTGTTGTACCTTGGCATCAATAGTTATGCTTCACAAGTATTGCTGTGAAATTTATCAATAAGTAAAATTATGATCAAAGCAAATTTGATTGCTTACATTTTCAATGTATGTCATTTGTAATTATACTTCACTTGAACTCATTAATGCCCAAATTAATTGAAAGCGTGAACTGCAGTAAAATTTTAGTAAATTATGTTTAAAATACCAAGATAACTATGAAATAAAATTAAATTATGAAAAAATTATTTGGATTTCTTATTTATTTTTTCAGAAAAATAATCAAAAATTTGGTAAAAAAATCATTTAAAATAACTTTTTTTATAGATAAATATTAAGTTTTTAAAATTATAGTAATATATCAAAAATTTACGATTTCGAAATAACAAAACTTTGACTTCAAAATCTGGTTATATCAATTGAAAATTGTTTAGAAATGCATATTGAATTGTTTAACAAAGCAAAAAAAAAAAGAAACAATGGGATGTGATCGGTTCAGACATGGAATTGCAATTGTCCTCAAATGAGAATACTTGGTGTTCATTGGGTTAAAACATATTTCCCTTCCTCAGCAAAAAAAAAAAAAAACATTTTGTTCCTTTGTGCAAATTTAATTCTTACAAAATAAATGAATAGTGCTCAGTATCTTGCATTTTATCTACAAATATGCTATCTTGGTGCAAAAAAATAAAATGAATTTCAAAAATGTATAACTATAGTTTCAGCAAGATATTATATTAGTATGATGGAAATAATTGTTTATATTTGTTTTTTTAGGTAATTAAATATTTAGTTTCTTTTTAAAAATTTTCTCTATGCCATTTGTTACATGTTATTGCAAAGGCCTGTTTATACTCCTTTGTATATTTAACTCTAGATTGAGGATATTTGGAAGTTATTAAATTAACTGAATATTTTTGAGAGATTTGTGAATAAAATGATCTTGAAAGAATAAATAAATACCTTATTTGAATATAGTCAATATGAGATCCTTCTCATTTATATGCGTTCATAAAATAAATTTTTTGTCAAAGTACTGTCTAAAATTTCAGCAATTAATATAATGAAATGGAAGTCAAAATTTTTCAAAAAGGATGAATATATTAGAAATTTAACTGAAACCCAGAACTGTTGCATCAAAATTTACTTGATGTAAGTGAAGGATTAAATAAGAATAGTCATTGTAATTCAATATGGACAAAAATACTATGGAATGTTATATTACACATTTAAATAAGCTTGATTATGAAACTATTGACTTTGAAGTTACTGATATGTTTATATTGCTTATTTTTACTAATACAAATCAATCTATTGGTCACAATAAATAAATTTTTTGTCCACAGTTGCTGAAGATGGTTACCATTAGTACATATGCATTCTTCTTATCATTTGGCCATATTATGGAACAGTCACCAACAAATCAGTAATCACCATGTCAGTTTTCTGCTACATTTCTTTTTCAAAGTAGAAGTTGTTACAATAGATTTTCATTTTAAGCAATGCCCACTGAATAAAATTCAGTTTTCAGACTAAATTGGCTTTTGATTCACTAAATTATGTCCACAACAAACTCCATTACATATTGTATGTAATCAGTAGTTTTATATGTAAAAATAGAATTGGGAGACCAAAATGAAAGCACTTTAATTTCCTGTATATTTGTTACCTGTACATGTGTATTAAATTGTTTGATAAAGTACCTAACTATTTGGCAATAGTGCTGTGGGTTAATGGAGTAGTTGAACTTAAGGTTCTTAACCTCCAGACTATTGTTGGGAAAAAGTAGCATTGTAAATACTGCTACATAGTAAAATTAGAAGTGCCACATTAGGACGATAGAATCCTAAATTTTGCAGATTCATAATAAGTATTAAAGGGAAAAGAAGAGTGGGATATTAAACAATGGAATTTTGAATTTACATAAGGGTAATACATCAGCTATTCAGTTTCGCCAAGGATTCATGTCGGTGTTGTGGGGTAACTATTTCAAACAATAACAGATGAAGCCAATGTTTGTAATAAAATAAGAATTCCATAAATTAACTAATGATAGACAGATTGTAAAATAGAATTTTTATTCTTATAATAAGTGAGCAAAAAATTCTCTTTCATACCACATTTACTTAAAGATTCAAACATATATCTTTCATTATGTCTTTTTGGCTGACATTATTTTAATCCATTTGTATTTTTAATTTAAGTATTATTCAATTCTACTTGATCATTTATATGTGTTTTTCTGGATGTACTCTCCAGTTTGCTAGAATTTGTTAGACCTTGTGGTAAAAGGATCGTGGGTTGTGGAAGCATGCACGGTTTTGTGATGTTTAAAAAAAGGTTATATCTTGTAAAATCTTTTTATATAATTGGATTTCCTTTATTTTTATCAGAGCCAGTAATGGGCCACATGGCCTACTTCTGATACACTAATGGCCCACTACGGAACATTCTGACGAATTACTTAATAAATATTTTATAGTATTGGCCATTGAATTTTCATTTTGGAACAATGGAAAGGAGAGAACATTATTTGGAAGATAACTTAATAGCTGCCATTAATGAGTTAGAAAAAGGACATAGCACTCTCTCAGTTGCTAAAAAATACTATAAATCTACAAAGAACAAAAAGGATTTTGTAATTGTTGAAAACTATTTATTCAACCTAAAATATCAAGATTTAATATCCATAATGCCCTAACCAGAACTTAAAAATATGACAATTAACATATACCTTTAATGTAAATCTCGTGCGACTAGAATCTATAAATAAATTATTTCATCTATATCAAGCCATTTTTATTTTATTTTTTATTGTGTATAATGTTAATGTATTGTTATTATTACTAGATAACGATTTTATTCTTTTTTCTTTAACACATTTAACAAATCTGGGTGGCCCACTTTTGGTATGCCCACTACTGGTACATCAAAAGTTTGTTATGCCTACTTCTGGTGCATAGAAGTGATATAATTTTTTAATTTAATTTTGAAAAAAATATATGACAATTTTTTTGATATTTCAGGAGATTATTATTTTAGAAAAGAGTTTGAACAACCATAAAAAAATATAGATTAGCAAAATTTCTCTAAAGTTTAGATGATAATTGAGGAAATACCCTTAAGTGCCCACTACTGAAGCATTTACCTTATGGTTAAGCTTAACATTCTGCATCTTGTGTAGTATAGATGTAGCATGATTTTTTTGTTTAAATAAATAATTCATTTATGATAAATTGAAAATTAATGAAACATAAATATTCCATATCATAACTAGTTAAAAAAAATCATGCATAGAAAGGAGCAGGAAAATTACCAGTTTTCTCTCATGAAGAGAAGTGCATAATTGTTTAATCTTAATTTACAGCAAGATGTGGTTATCAGAGGGACCTAAAGTGTATAGTTAAAAACAATTCCACACTAAATACTTTCTTTGGCAGATGCCAAAAGTTTGTCCGACGAGCTCTCAGGACCTGTCTGTCTACACCTCAAGAGTGTCGATCACTAATCACAATTTCTTCAACAAAGATTTTAAATGCACAAAATTGTCACCAATATAACCAAAAGCTTCATTTCAGAACTGCATACATGAGTAATTTAAAGCAAAAATGCAAATGTGTGCAGACAAGTGCTGTTGAAATTTTAACAGTGAATATTCTATAGAAAGGCTAAAAATTGAAAGAGAAAATAGCAATGTAATTTTCTTGCAGAAGGATTTGGAAATATTACTGAAAATGTAGCTGTAAGAAGTTCAACAGTAGGTGCCTAGATAAAAGCATTATATTTGAGGAAAAAAGCAAACCAGAATTCATTGGCAAAATTATAGCTGTTGAAGGCGATACCCATAAAATGAAAAATTTAAGATGGGTAACTTTAATTTTTTTTTTGCTGTAGATGACACAGATTATATCAAAGATAATCAAACAATAAAAATTTTGAAGAATAACACATATACAGAATCGTAAGTTGAGGGGAAACAATTTTTTTTGTTGCCAATTTATTGTATAATTAAAGCCTTTTTAAATAAATTAATAAAAATAT
This sequence comes from Araneus ventricosus, assembly GCA_013235015.1. Lineage (NCBI taxonomy): Eukaryota > Metazoa > Arthropoda > Arachnida > Araneae > Araneidae > Araneus > Araneus ventricosus. The sequence goes on from BGPR01003435.1 coordinate 67,389, forward strand.
TTATAATCTGACTTTTACTGTTATTATATCACTGTACTGCAACAATTTTTTTTTTTTTTACATTTGCTACTGTATCAGATTTATATATCCATTTTATCCCACAATATACCCATTTTCACCTGTGTGGTGTAAAATTGATATACAAAACATATGGTTAATAACTATCTCTCAGCAAACATATATAAATTAAATTACTTATGAAACTTGCTTAATTTTACTCTTAAAGATGTGTAATGTATAGAATAAAACAAAAAAAGGTTTTAAGAAGTAATATTTTGACAACACTTTTTCAGTGAAAAGCTAAAAGTAGGGCATTTTCTACCCATTTTACCCCATCTGACTCTAATTGCTGAAATTATATTTAAAATAGATACAATAGAATAGTATAATATTGCATGCAAACATTTATTAATATTCAGCATTTACAACCATATTCAAATATGAAGGTAGTGCAAATGAAATAGCAGTCTGGTATTAAACAGTAAATAATGCAATTGTGTTTGCAACTAAATTTGGAAAATTCTGGTTGTTAAATTTTTTTTAAAGTTATACACTTCAGTAGATAAGATTTTTAAAGTTATGTGCAAGATCTTGTACAAAGAACTTTTTATTTGTCTGGCTTAGGATAGGAAAATAATGATAATTTTTATAACATATATATTGTACATATTGACAGAAAATTTAGAAATGAAAGAAATATACTGAAAAATTAATGAACATTCTTTAAATAAATTTTATTAAAGAATGATAATGAGAAATGTCACGGAATTCTAACCTGCACAGCTCTGCTGATGAAAATGGTACAAATATTTACATTAATTACATCATAATGCACAATACTGAAATTTCACAGACATGGGAATGATTCAGTTATTTTCTGAAATTCAATATACAAATTTTCAAATTCCCTACATATTTCAAGAGTGGCATAGAGATGATGCCATGTTAAAGTTATGGCAGTCCAGGCATAATAAAATTTCAGTGGATCATTACTTTGCATGTACAGTTGAATTTTTTCCAAATTTATCAAAACTAATTTTTCATGGTTCTGCAAATTTCCTGCGCAGTTATCCATAGATGCTTTTAAGCCACTTAGATTGTAAGCAATTTCCATATTACCTGTCCGGGATACCACAAAGTCAGTCAGTGCCATGTAATGTTGATTCCAATAGTTGCACAGACGAGCATAATCTTGTTTAAATTCTACCCACGTAATTGCTGCCTTATTCGTTTCGCGTGTTAGAACTATATATTTCCGATCAATTTCATCGGAGTGCTTAATTTGGTTAACATACATTATTGCTTGCTGTAGATGTGGTTCTCCAAACTCCATAGTCTTGAAATTCGCACGTGGGGTTGCTATCTAGAGAAAAACTGATCTCACCAACAAATGTTACGGTTCAAATATTCCCCCCATTGTAGTGATGTGTCGTTCACTCCGGAACGAATCCGCGGATCCGGCTCCTCGAAAGGAACGACCTGGTCAGATTCCGACCAAACGGAACGAATCTGCTATAAGAAACGAATCCGAGGAATCGGATTTACTGATTCCACGACATCATGATTCCGATTCAGAATCACTGATTCGTATCTATAATATTAGAAGAGGATTTGTTGCGTTCTGGAATGAACGATATATCATTTAGAGTCATGGATGCAGATAAGTTTCTGCGCGAGGAGCAGGGATGCTAAGATTGGGTTGATTTGAATGAAAGCAATCGTTTACGCTGTGCATGCAGATCGATTTCTGAGGTTCTTTACGAAGGAACCAATAGAATAGTTGGTTTGATCAATGATTCTTTTGATATTGCTTGAGAAGTAAAAGAGTTGCTAATAAAAAGAAGATGCAAGTAAAAAGAATTCATAATAATTATAATTAAAAATAATTATAATTCTTGTTCTTAACTCAAGATGTCAATATCAAAAATAATTTCATTAGTTAAATCTCGGTACATTGAAATTAATAAATTTGATAAAGACTATTTAACAGAAAAATTTGAGTCTGTACTGTTTTCAAACAGTCAAGAATTTTTGGTATAAAAGTTTAAGATAAGTCAACAAATATGCACGCATTTTAGAAATTATTAAGAAATAATATTTTTAACTGTGAGTAAATTAAAGGCCATCGAAAATTTTTTTATACCTTTTGGCTTCGAACACTTCATTCAAGTACGCTATCCTCAGTACATGCTTCTGTGGCAAGGTCGGTAGAACGCCATGTTTCGAATCTCATCAAGCATAGCCGTTGCAAGACAATGTTTTGAAAATTTTAATTTCGGATATTATCTTTAAAAAGTTATTTTATAATATATATTCAGCATTTTATTTTATTTTTCTCTTCATTTCCAAACCTGATTTATTATTAAATAAATTTTAAATAATTCCTATTCTAACTTAGTCCCCCCATACTTATATGTAAGTTTAAGGAATTATTTAAAATTTATCTAATAATAAATTATGTTTCAAAATAAATAGTAAAATAAAATAAAATGTTGAATATACGTATATTAAAAAGAATATCCGAAATTAAATTTATAAAACATTAACATTGCAGAGAATATGCTTAAAGAGGTTCGAGCCCGTGGCAATACGTTCGCAACATACGCCGACGTTCTCCCGACCAAGCCACGTATGCACCTGACTTTTCGGGTATATTTAAATGGCATCTATAGTTTGTTCAAAATGTAAAAGAAATTAATTCAACTTACAGGAATTTACTAAAAAATTCCATTTTGTTAATATAGTTAATAACATATTTTAACAGCAGTGGATCTTTGGTAACTGCAAAAAGTTGTTTTATATTCCTTGATGATGATTAAAAGATTTTTTACTGTATGGAGCTCATTAGGATTGGGTAGCTTTACATTTAATTAGAAAAAAATCTGGAGCTGCAATTTCATTACTGAACGAGTCAGTAAATATAGTGTTTCCAACAAATTAAATGACATTCATGGGAAGTCCTAATCAGATAACAGAAATCAAAAGCGTCTTAAAATACTGAAGATTCTTACAAAGTGCCATTAAATTCACGAACGAAATTTTGAATAATTAACAGAAATGTTAATTAAAAATATAATTAATAATTAAAATTAATTGTTAAAATTATCATCAATATAATTATAACTATTCATCAAAATTATTCATTAAAATTAATATCAATATAATTAATTTTCTAATTAAATTTATAATGTTATTAATTATGATTTGTAAATATATTAAAATACAAGTTTCATAATAAAAATGTTTACAATAATTATGGGCAATAAATCCATTTACGTTTCGGACGCGGAACGAAACTGCAGATCCGAATTCGTAGCCAGACTCGAATCTGTGGATTCGAGTCTACGGAAAGAACGAATCTTTTGACTTTCTATCTGTAATGAATCGTTCTGGAATGAACGAGTCGGTAGAAGCGGATCATCTCAGTAAATTGCTATTTCTAAGAATATATCGTTCAATCGTTACATCCAGATGGACGAGTTTTCTGGTTTGTTTAATTACATTAAAACCTTGACTAATCTTCTTGTATGCTGGACTTCCGCTTTGAAGATTCCATTGACTAAAAAACATTACGTCAGAATTACGTGGTACAGGCCCTAAAATATAAAAAAACAAAGCAGAAAACTCTTCCATTATCGTACGGGAACCAATGTTTGGATCCATCTATTCTTTTTCGCGAACCGCAGTGTAAACCTAGTATTATCATTGGCAAACGGCCGAGCGGATCCACGTCCACTGACAGGGAGAAACGGTAGGAATTGATAAGAGGTAGGAAATGCTCAGCGGAAGCAGTTGACCTTAGGTGATGATGCTTGTGGAATTACATCGCATAGGGATGTCCACATCTATGGACGCGTTTTCTGTTTTGTTTATTTACATTAAAATGCCTTAGCTACATAATTCCGTTGTAATACTAAGGGTTCTGGTACCCCCGGTTGGGTTGGGGGGCGTCACTTTTCCCGTTGTTAAGGTGGGGAAAAGTGACGTCTCCCAATCCAACCGGGGGTACCAGAATAGATCCGCATGTCAATGGAATCTTCAAAGCGGAAGGCCATAAGCCTTGCAAATAAAGTCAAGGTTTTTAATGTATTTAAACAGAACAGAAAACCCGTCCACAGCTAAGGCCATTTCCTCTCCGAATTTTTCTTATGCGATTTTATAGTTTTTTTAAGAAACCTAGATAGCACGTATGTTTGCAGCAAGTTTCATTTTGACTTGATATTACCTTGTCATGGCAAATTTGACGCGTCAAGCTTGAAGCGAACTTGTAACAAACTAACAATGCAGAATCGCCACCCTCGCTTGCGAAACGAGTTTGCCTCAAGTTCGCCGTGACAAATAGCGTCACCGCCCCTTTGCAATGCAAGCTTGCTTAAGTTTGCAAAACAACCTTGATGCAAAGATGATAGCACAAAGAGATAATTATCTTTGTCTCTGTTTTAAAAAAACATCCGATTTTTAATAGAATCTCCTAGACCGCCCTTCTCTTTATTAATTCAATAAATCAATGATAATTTGTGAAAAAATTAACTTTTTTATAAAAAAAAATTTTGAAACATTTTCCATCTTTTTACTAAATATAGAACTCGTACTTTAAAGAAAACTATATCACCTTTTTCTTAATGTTGAAATTTTAACGTTTATAAACAAAATTAAACCTAAAAAACAGTCAATGTTTGTTGAAAAATAATAACTTACATTTTGTCCCATTTAAAAGTAATTACTTTTGAACCCTAATTTCATAATTTATTCTACTAACAAAACATAGTTATTAGCGAAAATCGCTCTCTCTTTGATTTTAAATCATGTTCTCAACACAAAATTTTAAAAATTAATGAAATCTAGAAAAGAGTTTAAAATAAATTGTATGCGCGATCTATTAGCGAAATCTATCTTCTCCTCTCGTAGTCGAGCTGGCCGAGTGGTTTAGACGCCAGGCTACCAAGCGGTAGGTCGCGAGCTCTATTCCGAGGCTGTTCTTGTACTCTGTTTCTGCTATAATTTGCAATGAGCTTGACGTGGCAAGCTTGCTGCAAGTTCGTCGCATGGTGACTTCGAAGCTTGCGTTAACTTGTTTCAAGCTTGCGCTCTTATCATGTCAAAATTGTTGCAAGCTTGCACTTTTGTCTTGTCAAATTTGTTGCAAGCTTGCTTCAAACTAAAATTGCTCTCTGGGAAGAAATTCCAGTTACAGAAGCAATTTCTTTAAAGGGAGGCGTTAAATGCTATTGTGCAGATCGTTGAAAATTTATTTTTTACAGAGAATAAAAATTGCATGTATGTAATTTAGTTATAAAGAAAATAAAAAATTCGCTTATAAGATAATTATTTCTGACTTTTTCTTGAATAAAAATTGCAATCTTTGAAAAATTTTTATGTTACAATCTATTAGCACATAACATCATATACAGCAATAAAGTAAATAAACTTGATGGGTTTTCTTGTCTTTTTATTTAATTTTCCACGTTCTTTGATTTCTAATGTAATATTTTAATGAAAATATGTCAATAAATTTATCTTAAGTAATAAGCATTGTTAACGGAATAAATTATAGTGGAACTTGCATATTTCGAAGCTGATCAGACCACAATAAATATTAGAATAGAATAATGTAAAAATTCGAATTAAGAAAAAAGAAGTACAGCATGAGAAATTGAAAATTTTAAGACGAGAAATGGCAATTAATATTTATTTTCAAATTAGCTAAAATAATGGATGATATTTTGACATTATATTAATAGGAAGTTAAAGGGACCAGAGAAAAAAGTTCGAATTACCGATGAATTCAAATTAAAAACGTTCTAACCCAGATAGCAATTTTAGTTTGCAGCAATCTTGCTCTGCAAATCTGCAACAAATTTGATATGACAAGAATGCAAGCTTGAAACAAGTTAGCGGATTTAATTAAAAATCGGATGTTTAGTAAAATAGAAACAAGGAATCAAAACCAGATATATACAACTGTACCCAGGTCGTATGGTCACTTCCGGTTAGAATTTGCAATACTGTTTACATAGTGTTGTGTTGTATACAGTATTTGGCTTTTTAATGAAAAATTATTCCATTCAATTTTTTGAAATAAAATCTTAAATAATATGAATTATTAAGCTAAAACTATTATTTTTGTGCCAAAAATTTTGCTACGTTTACAAAACTTTTAAGAATTTACGTACAACATTCGGTATTCACGATATTGCCCAAAATATTTTACAATATTGTTGTGCTACTGTGGTCTCCTTCAATTATCTTTTAATTTCTGCTCTATACACAACTGTTTTATTTGGACCATTTGTTAAGAATGTGACTTCAAACCATAAGAATGTGGTTTCAGCATGATGGGGCGCCAGCACACTCATCTCTTCAGCCATGTACTTCCCAAAGAAACAAATTGTTTTAAAAGCAATATTATTGTATACGAAGGTCCTTGTGAGTGACCCCGCGATTGCCAGATTTCAATTCTTTAGTTAACTCTCTTTTGGGATTTCGTAAAATATAAAGTGAATGAAAGAAAGCCCACGAATACGACAGATTTGGTAAATCGTATTTTCATGGCATGTAAATCTGTTACAACAACAATTTTGCAATAATGTGCAAGAATTAGATTTTCTGTTGTGTTTCTGTATTTCAGCCGAAAAAGCCACTTCAAGCAAATATTACGATTAAGTGATTTTCGATTAAAGTTCTTCAGACGGTTGTTTACCATCATAATATAAATAATATTTCATTTTGTAATGAAATGGGAATATTCTTTCCATCACCTTGTTTACCGCAAAAGCTGTGTTAGCTTTCAGTTATTTTTTAGTACTAACTGTATATCTGTTTTAAGATATTCAGTTACACGTGATAGAGTCCTGTTCTGAACACCGTGGCAATGAAGACCAGAGCGGCCCGTTTGCGGAGATGAATCACCTCTCTGCCTTTAGTTTCTTTTGCTGGCATAATGTTGCTGGAATCTTTATGCAGTGTAACGTTTTAGAATGCAAATTCTTTTAAAAATCTTTTTACAATGAAAACATACGCGATAAGCGTAGGCATGAAGACTTTCATGACTTCAAATTTTTTGCAAGAAACCTTTTGTCACACAATGCAGAGGAGTACAATTTATCATCATTATGAGGGTCCAATTTCCAATAGGCCATGGCATAGGGCGCAAATATAAAAGAAATTACAATAAAATATTTACAAATTTTAGTATTATTTAGAAAAGACCACAGAGAAGGAGAGTAAGAGGTCTCACACCGCAATTTGATCAGCGCCCCCAATCGCCAACCAAAGAGAACTAGCCACTTCAATACCCGAGCCGTTTCAAACGCAACACCAAGGTCGCCACCATGTTTGTTGTGTTCGATGTCGATCTTCATAAGAACAGGTAAGTTGAATACATGTTTCCTAACTTATATCAAAGTAGATTTAAGTTAATCAAAAATTTGTAACATTTAGTTTCCCTTTTATAAATAAAATAACGAAGTTTATTTTTTTTTCACGCTGACGTATTCTGGTTAATTCCTTTGTTGGCCACAGATGGCGTACTGTCTATGTGCAGTGCAATGTTAAAATAGTTGCCATTAGGGTCTATGGGAGTGAGACCTTTGATTCTTCTTCTCTGTGGAAAAGATAATATGAAATACTGTTTTTTAAGTACGTCATACACACTAAAAAACCGGGAGTACATTTACATTGCCTATCTCTATAGTTGCGTTGATTGCACCAGGGGAATGCAGAATTAAGTGCTTTGGCCTAGGGCGTAGAAATGTATAAAGCCGGTCCTAATCATCATCATCATCTTCAAACGGAGAATCTAACTGCTCTGGAGTTAAATCGGCAAAATAACTGATCAGAAGAATTTGAGCATTTAAAGGAAATTCAGAAATTTCAAAAACGATAAAATACATTTTAAGAATGAAAATAAAATGAACTTTTCACATTCGTACCACAGTTTAAGTAATTCTCTGCCACCGAGATATTATTTCGATTACCTATTCAAAACGTTATTGATATTTGTGTGCACGTGCGTTGATTATTTTGTGAAAATAACTAATCTATTACTTAAAAGAGCATATGCTAGAAGATGTTGTTTCCGATAAGGTATTTATAGAAAGAGTAATAGGATTGACATGAATACAATAAAATTCTAACGAGCTGTAAGATTTTGAAATATTAGGAGAAAAGCAGATAATGGATTGTTAGGTGGAAAAATGCCATGACAACCTTCTTATCACAATATCTTCGTAAAAAATAACTTTAACTGGTGCCTTTGCTTTGATATTTGATCTTTTAATAATAGACTATTTAATTTTATTTTAAAAAAACGTTTAAATACCATTTTGAGACCAGGTATAGTCTCAAAACATTCATATGGAATTCGTCTGACTATTGGTTTTCCGTCATCAAATCAAAACCGAATGCATTGTTTCCCTAGTTTATATTCTTCCATGTGTGCAGATATAAATCCATTAAATCTCAAACTGCTCATTCGCATTCTATTACTATAGGAATTACTATACGGATAAGAAATTGGGAAATCTTATTTTGAATTCTGCTCGCATCCCTTTTCAAATATAATATTTTCTCTTTACTAAAAATAGATCGTATCATCTATTATGTTTAGTTTTACTTATATTAACGTTCCATTTTGAAGGAACACGAGGAATATTTTGGGACGGACCTTGTAATTTTGAACTGCGGTCAGATGACGAGGTCTGAGCTGGCACCCCCTCCCCTCCAAGCTTCCGCACCACACCAACGGGAGGGCGTTTGGCATTTACGTATGATTTAACGTGCAACAGGCCACGACGGATCTTCAGTGGAATCGGGTTTCGAGCCTGGAACCCTCCGGCCCCAAAGCTGAGTCCTTACCACTAGGTCGCCGTGGCCTACATCTACTATCAAATCTGATTTAGTTCAATTTGCCTTTTGCTTAACATAGAGATTTTTCCAAGCTTGACTTGATTTTCGGAAGTAATAGAAGATGCTTCAAACTTGTTTTACATAAAGTTGAAGAGTAGATAATAAATAAAGTAAAGCACCGTTTATACGTTTCTCAATTATGCGTCGTTTCATCACAGTACCGATTCATTCGTATCCATTGTACTTATACAGTACTTCGTTCATACGGCGCAGAGCTTCAGTTATACGTCGTTGTCCCATTTCATAAAATGTGAAAATTTCCTCTTTTTCTTGTACGTGAACTGTGATAAAGATATCATGACTCGAAATTATTCAGAATTGATGAATTAATAGGCGACAAATTGTTTGGTGTTAATTTAAGCGATGATGATGAAGTTATTTCACCTTTATTTAAAGACGTAATGGACTTTATTGAAAAGCTTCGAATTTATTTCTTTTGTAAAAAAAATACTGAAAATACATTAAATGAACTAAATTCGATTCATAATGCTGTACTTAACACATTGACAAAAGGGACGTCAAATGACGTCTTTTGATATCCATACGTTGTTCAAGTCTGGCGTCTTCTAAGTTTTCATTATTCGCTTGTAAGAAAAATAGCCGGCCATTTCATTGATCGGAGACGTCATTATAATGCCTTTTGATACCCATACACTGTTGAGCGGGGTCATCACATATCGTTTCTTGATTTTCGCAGAGCTTGCATCTAATTTGTTAGCGGTTAACAATGTGTTAATACTCAACGACAATCCGCACATCAGATGACGATTAAAGATTTAAACACCTACCTGCATGCATATAAATGGTAAATGTATACTTATTACTCAAGATATGCAATAAAGGTATGGTTTTTCCCACTTTTATGATAAACGTTTAATTATTGATTTCCATACTATGTAGTATTATGCTAGTACTATCTTAAAAACTTTGAAATTAATACTTTCAAATGAATTTGCATTAGTAACATTAAATTTGTAATAATCAAATTCATTTAGTAAAATTTCGATTATGCGTCTTTTCATTTATACGTCAGTCCCTTGAAAAGACGTACAAACAATGCTTTACTGTATTCATTTTACACTAAGTTAAAGACTAAAATGTGAAGAGATGCTTGCCTTAGTAAATTCATCGACTTAACACGTTCACGCCGGGGCGTACCACCGGTGGCTCGCACTTCAATGTTTCAACAGGCGAGTGCGTACCACCAACAATTTAGTTTGTTTAGTAACTAGAAAAAATTTCCGTATAATTGAAATTAAAATAATGGAAATTTAACGTATGTGGATTGAAAAAGTAGGATTATTTTATTTCAACTCAACATTTTAAACATAACTTATATAATAAATTCGATAATATAAACATAATTCAATATTATAATCATAATTTATTTATTTCTATGCAATTTATAAAAAAAACATTTCAAACAAATTGCTGGCAAAAACACGACAATAGTGGTAAAAAAATAATTGATGATGTACTTCTAGACAAATATTCGCATTTCACACTTTTCTATGCTGAATAAATTTGCATTTCTGCAAGAAACGTATCCATATAAATTTGTGAGCAGCCCCTTTTAATTTAAAAATTAATATATCTCTGAAGTTTTGCAGATAGAATCGTGAAACTTAGTTTATCCAAAGATGAGTGCAAGAGGAACATTTTACTCATTGACACTTTTGCTCTATGGGGAACGTATAAAAATTTAATTTTCTTAGCTTTTTATTTTCATTTCCACAGAAGCCAAAGTGTTTTCACACAAATTCCTACCTTATTTGATGAAACTTTGTAATTGGAAATATATGTCTAAGCGCAATATTTAAGAAATAAACGCTTATTCCACTTTTGGGACACCCTGTATTTCGCTTTGCCCTCGATGAACAATTTCACAGGTTTTGTCTGCACCTTATAAAAAAGGCGTTCCATGCAAATTAACATATCTTTTAATTCATGACCTTAAAGAAATTCTTTCAATTTTAGGTCATGCTTACCTCTAGTTCTGAAGACATGTTTCAATTCTTCTTACATTATAAGCTTGATTCGTTAACCTAGCAGTTATATAACTCATGTTTTTCAAAGTCTTCATGTTTATGTCAGATAAGGCATTCACGGTGCCTTCTCCGAAACAATCTGGACAGCCAAGGTAAAAACAGCCCTAGAATATGTATCACATGCATATGCACAAAAATAAGACAAAGAGATGATAAAAAATTGTCTGACGTGAAATTGGTTTGAAAATAATATTTATGCCATAATTAATTAAGAGATGTTCAGTTATTCATCAAATTATTTGAAATTAATAATGAATTAAGAAATGATAAAAAATATCTAGAGTGAACTGTGAAAATGACGTCACTCTCCTCCACTCACTTCAGCACATTACAACTGAAATGGAAGTTTGAAAATAATAAAACTCAAAGGCAGCAAAAAACAAAAAAAAAAACTTCAACTACTGCTCAGCAACGGATTCAGAGACTACCACTTTTGGACGATTTTACTTCGGAAAGGGGTATCAGGCAATGAGTCATGAGCGCATTTCCGGAGTTCTTTGTTAGATCACGCTCAGTAAAATGTAAACATCACCCTTCCATTTTTCACTACTCCCCTATTTTGATGAAAATAACTCCGCCCGGCGCATGCGCAAAAGGTTTCCGAGTCTGTTGCTATACAATAACAAGATTACGCATTACCAGAGAAGGAGAGAAATAACTGGACTTGACTTCCGGCGGGGGAATTAAATCTCGTTTCGATTTTCTTGTGTTGATGTAGCCGGAATATGCTCAATACGAAAAACATGTTATAGTCTGTAGACAATAAAAACATTTTTTTAAATTGAACATTATGTATTATTTGAAAAAAATTTCTCGACTGATATCATTGGTTGGCATATATGCCCATGCAAAATTATGAACTTTCACGCCACTTATTTCCAGAAAATTGTTTGCCATTAATCTCATTATCCTTTGCCGACTAATCGCATTGATTATCATGCCGATTCGAATGATTAACCCACTTTTGTATCTCTGAGTGAAACATCGACTTTGACGAATACGAGTGCAGTAGAACCCCCATGAACATAACTGGGGGGAGGGAGGGAGGAGCCGTTTCGGATAAAGATTTTTTCGGCTAATCCATAAACATCTATTACTATTTTCTATCGATTTACAGTATGTAATTACGAAATGTTTTGAGTGTAAAACGGATTCGAAACTCTCTTTGTAGGCTACACTTATGCTCGTTTTTAAAGTTAACCCTCCATCGGGTGCAATATTCGTATCGGCGAGTTCGGGCACAATACGCCTCAAAGGCGGGTAAACAATATCGTAATATTAATTTCAGCATTCTAAAATTAATCACTGACCTTCCTGGCGAGTCTTAAAAGAAAAAGGAAGGGATATCGTTGTAAAAGATACGCGATTGTTTCCGTGTAGTACTGTATACACGTCTTTTGCATTTGAGAGGCATTTCGGATAACCCGGGTTTCGGTTAACCTAGGTTTTACTACATTATATTCACATGAATTAGAAGCAATATTTTCTGGGAGCTGCATATATAATTTTGCAGAATCAGGTGTCTGTTTTTTTTTCGATAAAGGTAATATTTCAACTAAATGTTAATAAAATATTTTGCAAAAATGCCGATTGAAGAAATTAATCTTTTTTCAACACTGCAACCATATTTTTCCAAATGCCACCTTTATGCAGAATATATATTACGTTCGATTATTATTTCGAAATTTGTCTAAAATGCCTGTTACGCCATGGCTAGCACCGCGCCCTGTAGCGCCACCTATAAAAAATTAAAATAATGTAACCAGTCTAATGATAATGCTGTATCCCGGCATAAGTAGATGCAAGAAACGACGTTGAATAAAATAGCTTAACGTTGCAGAAAAATTTGTTTCTCAACTAAACGTTATTTAGTCCTAATTCAGGACGGAATAAATGCCCACAAGGAAAAAATCTTGGGAGGCTATGTATCATATTCCACCTCGCTACGTCCCTGTTTATCACGACTGTAGAAATAACAATTCTGTCCTAAAGTTTTATTTCTTTTTGATTACCAATTGCACAAACTTGCCTGCATAATATAGACAAGAACAATTTCATAATACAATGTGTCCATAAATTGTTGCCAGGGTTTCTTTATACATATCATAACTTTTGTTTAAAGAATATGACGATAAATATTATTATATATTCATAAAGTACAACTCAATAAGTTTTTTAACACAAACAAAGTTAAGTAACTTCCACATGGCAGTTTTTTTTGCGACATGTAACTCATCGACACTTGGCTGGAAATGAAATAAACAGCAAATGCCAACGTTTTCAACTGTCTGAAAAAAGGTTCAAAACAAATTTAATCTGTCTGAAATTGTCAGAATTGAAAAAAGGCCAGAATTTACTTTTTGAATCCATACATTGCAACTTACAGTCATGACAGTGCCTTTGAATGTGTGCAGTTTATAAGATTATGATCCAGGCACTTTGAAAATTCATTATATTGACAATGAAGTTTACAAAGACTATGCAAGAAAGAATTCTGCCCTTTCATTTCGTTTACATATTAATTTTTTTTAACTTGGGTATTAAGATTAGGAATTTAAGAAAAGGAATTCACATTTAGCTTATTGGGTGACATTCTGTTTTGCTAATTAATTTTATTAATAATTAACAAGTGAAGACTTCGTTATGGTTTGAGATAAGAAATTGGAACATCCAGATTTTTGTTTCATCGAAAAATTTAGCGAGAACTTACACAAACCTTAAAAAATGCATTTAAAAATTGATGAATTTGGTGGGAAGTATATTTCCACTGCCTTAGAAAGGGTTAATCAACTTGTCGCTCACTGCAGTTGACTAAGGGATATTTTTCCATCCTTATAAACTTGAATTAAGATAAATATTTATATCTACTACCAATGATGTTATCAGCTAGTTAATATTGCTAATTTTGTAAGGTTCCACTTTATTACAAGTTTTGTCCTGCTTTTGTTCACACAGTGATGCAATAGTAAAAAAAATATATATACTATATTTTATTAGGAATTAACATTATACAATGGCAAATAAAAAAAGTATTTTGGTTATTATTTAAACAACATCTTACATGTCTCCCTCTTTATGTGAAAAGAACATTATCCATAATAGCACAAGATGCTGTACAATATTATGATATATGAGGTGAATGTGAAGCCCATGGGACATATCATTATATATTTCAATGTTGAATGATAAAGAACATGATCATTGATGCGATATAAATTAGTATTTATTTAGATAGAACATAAAATTAGCATGGTGAAGGCTTAAGAGAAGCATGGCACTGAGCTACATTTACTTCCCTTCACTTCAGTATTATCTGGTGTTGCTAGATATATGAAAATATATTCAGAATATCAATAAATTCGTGGTGATATTGTAAATATCTTGTGATAATAGGGGTATTATTTATTTTAGATACAGTTCTACACAATTTTCACACATTGGCTATTTAAAACTGATTGATCAGATTTTCTTTTTTTAAAATGAAAAGTTGCATATTTTTGGCTTTTTTTTTTTTTATCAATGGTTGAAAAACACAGTATAAAGAATTTAGAATTGTCACTCACTCTAACTTAATCCGAAAACTGATAGAAAGATGGGAAATTAACAGAGATGAAACATAAAATGACTGGTTTATGTCCAGAAGAATAAGTTTTATTTACATGTAGTATGTTCAATTATAATTTGAAGAATTGATGATTATAATTCTACAGTCTTCTTCAAAGTTTTATTACCTATTAACTACAATAAAATATGTCCTCATGCTACTTTATTGATCTTTATGTGTAAATCTGTATGAAACACTATACAAACCAAGAACTTACTATTGAATAAAGGTTAGCTTTCAATAATTTTAGTCTCCTAAACAATTCTGTAAATGTTTCCTCTATTAAGATTTATTTATATACAGAAAAAATTAGAGAAGTCAAAGCTGTAAAAAATAAGCTTTTTATTTGTAGTGTAAATGCTATGGACAAAAATATTTTAAAATTTTCATATATAGTGTAAAATTTTTGGTTTAACTTTCTAGCAAGCTAATATATTGGGATATTTGTAACTAATAATATTATATATAGTATATAGAAAATTATTCATTCCATATTTTTAAAAAGTAATTAAATAAGAGTGGTTTGGCTATAAAAGAAATTAATAAAAATAAAATGGCAATGCAATTCTTATCTTTTGCCAACATTGCCTAGCAACACAGAAGAAAAAAATGTTGAAAAGGAATTCGATCTCAATGTTTTTAATGTGAGTGATGTTGTATATAGTTGTGTAAAATGTCTGTTCTTTGTGGAAATAGTCAATAAATGTGTTGTTTTAGTAAAGAAGGCTCATTATTCATAACAAAACATCCCATCCTGGCCACTTGATCATGTGGTGAATCTGAAAGACCTGCTGCTATGACAGAAAATCAGGCACTGAAGTCGACCACAAAATAGCCCCCCCCTCCCATTAATGAGTGGCTCATGCGACGACCCCCTATTATGGTGGTATGACTTTCTCTGGAGATGGGCCCTACGAGCCACACCACCATTATTGTACTCACATCCAGCCGCGAGAGCCTGCTTACTTATATGGTGGCTTCTCATCCACATATTCATGGTGCCTCCAGGCCGGACCAAGAAGGCTCATCATACTTCATACAGCGTTTGAAATATAGTGCAATATATATGAAAATAATAACTACACATATTATTTAAACATTTAACAATTGTAACACAATGGTTTAATGCAACTACAAAATATATTTAAATGTCACTTATTCTTTGTTAAACCAAAAATAAATAAATGAAATAGATTTAATATTAAATGACAATATGTTCAGTGTAATAATTTTTTGCATGCATGAATGCAAGATTAATATGGTTTGAAAATTTCAGTTGTGTAGTCTTTTTTGAAGAGTTCACTACATAATCAAAGATAAAATGTGCACTTACACTAAATAATTAATCTTTATGTGCATACATGTATGAAATACCATGCAAGCCAAGAACTGGATATAAAGCTAAGTTTAAATCGGTTTACCATTGGATAAAAAGCTAAGTTTTTAATAATTTAATCTGAAGCAATTCAGTACATTTCTGTTCCTTATAATATACTAATTTTATCTAGATATATTTAGAAAGAATAAATACAGCTAATGGAAATGAAATGTGCCACAAATATTTTTTTATTTTATTAGAGACTTGAAATTACAAGAAAAGCACAAAGAATAGTACTGTAGATACAATATAAATGCCAAGTAAAAGAATATTTAAAACTGACATATTTTGTATAAAATATGTGACTTAACAAGTTCAATATATGAATATTATACATAGTAGCTTATTAAATGTTAAGTAATTGAAATGCAATATGGCTTAGTGGAATTTTATAATACATTAATATAAGCAAAAGAACAAGCAAATATTTGATAAAAACAATAACAGATTTATGATTGTTTAAAACTTTTTTACTTGTTGCTTGTTATTATAAAAAATCAGTTTTTTAAAACTTAAACTACATATTTCAAGGCATAAGTTTTACTCTTATCAAATCAAACTACATGTATAATATGCTTTAAACTAATTAAAATTCTAAAAAGACAATAGAAAAAAAGTTTCTTTTCCACCTTAAACTATACATTTCAAGACATAAGTATTACTTTTATCCAATGAAACTGCATCCATAATATGCTTTGAACTAATTAAAATTTTAAAAAGTCATAACAGAAAATACCCAGTTTTATTTCTAACTTAAACTACACATTTCAAGTATTAATTTTATTCAATGAAACTACATCCATAATATGCTTTAAACTAATTAAAATTCTAAAAAGACATAACAGAAACAGTGGATGATGAAATCAATATGAAGACTAGAAGAATACAGATTTAAACTGGTAAAACTAATTTAATAATCTTTTTACTATTGGATTTCATCATTCACTTTTAAAAGTTGAAGTGATTGCACACATTAAACTAAATAATGGATAAACTAAATGCTAGAAACTGTGCTTCCTCATTCACAACATCTAAAAAACGTGCAAAAATTCAAATTTTTATTTAACTGCAGTCAGAAGTTAACATTTTAAATGTGTTAATTAAACAGCAGGAGATGCTCATTATTTACAAGAAAAACATTAATTTCTAGATCAAAATATAACTATCATAAATATTATCTTTTATATATTTACAAAGAAAACCATAACCAAACAGCCACATTTTAAGTCTTTATCTTTCTCTGTTCATTATCATCATCAGAGAGGTGGCTCTTGAAAAATAAAAGTAAAATTTGTTCCATGTTTTTTAATAAGCAAATAGCTTTGTAAAATCCCAATAAAAATATCTTTAAAGAAGAATAGTTAAAATTACCCATGCTTCCTTTTACCTTATAAACAAATATAGAATCTGAAAAATATTTTTTTAAATAACTAAACAATAATCAGATAAATATAAACCAATATGGCAACTTCATGAAGAAATTTAGAAAGGATGAAATAATTTACAATAATAATTTATCTTCAACTTTTGTTCTTCATATATATAAAAACTTTTTAAAGTGCATGCAATGAATATTTCAAAGGAAATGCATCATGTGACGCAGAAAAACATTTATACACTGAACTCATAGACTGGTGGTTTCATGTTTTTTCAGTGTTCTGAATCCAAATAAACTTTCACTCCACCAATCGTTAAGTTGAAATTTTCACTTAAGATACAAATTTTTTTAATCGGTGGGAATAACACCAATGTAAGATAATATATAAAATATTTCTTGCATTTTAGGATTTTGTTCAAGTGTTTTTACTGTCTTGCATTTATCGAGTTCCCCATTTGATCTCCAACAGAAACTATTCACATCATCAAAATGTATACAACACTCTCTTGAAAATTCCATAACTTGTTTATTGATATGTTCAAGGCAACAATGTATATCTGTGTAGAATAAGTAGGGGAGAATATAGGAATAATTTTCCAAAACTTCCCTTTTAGCCCTTTGAAAAGGCCTTTTCACATTACAATCTCTCAGTCTATTATATACCTTTCTAAATTCACCACAACTGTAAATAATCAGAGACACTTTTATCATTGTCATTTCTTTTAGTGACGGTAGAATAGAGGAACTCATGGATAAGTAAATAAAATTATCTACAAGTTAAAACAAATCTAAATACCAGCTAATGAGAAGTATATTTACTTTCACTTGATACAGAACTTAATGAAGACTGGTACAAGACATTTGGTTCCTAAAATCAGATGCAAAGGAAATTAATTCAACAAATAACATCACAATCAGAACTACAAAAAATAGTAACAATATGCTTATAAGATATAAAACATGCTATAGCATTCAATGAGAATGTATCTGAAGATTTATTAGCATTTTTAGTAAAGTTCAAATTTTGTTTGTTAATTAAAATATAAATTCTCAAGAACTTATTTAATTAAAAAATAAGAAAAATCTTGACATTTTTACAAACAATTTAATTAATAACTTACAAAAAATACAGCAGAAAATTATCTGTTCAATAATATCAATTTTAATGCTAAAAAACTTTATTTAATTTTAAATCCTATTTGAAACCATACATTGAATACACCTTTCAATAAAAATTAAGTAGAATATTAGAAATAGAACGGAACTGATATTAAGGTAAGAAACAGTTTTAGAAAGAAATTAAGTATCTCACTGTATAACTAGGAATGAAACTCTTAATATTTAAAGGATGAATCGGTTACATAATTAATAATGCTTTTAAATGCAACAGAAATTCTTAAAACTTTTTAAATATTATCTTTATTTATACTGGAGTTCTATAATTGAATAAATGGGATCACGAGCATGTTTAATATCAACTGACTTAAATGGATGCAGTGTCTGCTATCATCAGTCACTATTTTTACTTGAGTAAAACGGGAGCATTTATCATAGAATAAAAAAGAATATACACAGTAACGATTATAAATATGAAGTAAGTTCATAAATTCATTACTTTATAAAGTAATAAATTCTAAAATATTTATAGGTGCTTGAAGCGATAAAGATAAGCAAATACCACATTCTCAGGTTGAAGGTTGGCATTTGAGACTACGTTACTGCGTTTTAAAAACCCGCCAGTTTCGTAATCAACAAAGAAACGTTAGCGACAGATACATTTCTGCCGATTCGGCGAAAGAAAAGTTGACGAAAAGAATGAAACCAGTCCGAAGAACATTATCATGTCCCGATTCTGACAATAGATCCCTTATGCAGATCTTAATATTTTTTTAATAAAATTTCGAGCTCTCTCTTCATTTTTTCGATCTACTAGTCAACGAAATCAAAAATTATTCGGCTTTGACTTTCCGTATCAGTCAATTTTCCAATAAATATTAATAAGTATGGATAACCCTTTGGGTTGAGCGGGTCCCAGATAATAATTTTAGTTTGCAGCAATCATGCTCTGCAAATCTGCAAGCTTGCAAGAAGACTGTCACGGCAAGAGTGCAAGTTTGAAACAAGTTAACGCAAGGGATTTAGTCACCACGCGTCAAATTTGTCGCAAGCTTGCCGCGTCAAACTCATTGCAAACTATAGCAAAAACAGAGTAGGAAGACAACCTCGGATTAGACCCCCCGACATCCCGCTTCCTAAACCTGTCGTCTAAACCACTCGGGAAGCTAGACTCTGAAAGGAGAAGATAGATTGCGCTAATAGATCGTGCTTCTGCGATTTATTTTAAACTGTTTTCTTGATTTCATTAATATTTTAAATTTTGAGTTGAGAATATAATTTGAAGTCAAAGAGAGAGTGATTTTCGCTAATAATTAAGTTTTGCTAGTAGAATAAATTATGAAATTAGGGTTCAAAAGTAATTACTTTTAAAATAGGACAAAATGAAAGTTATTATTTTTCAACAAACATTGACTATTTTTTAGGCTTAATTTTGTTTATGAACGTTAAAATTTGAACATTAAGAAAAAGGCGATAAAATTTTCTTTAAAACGCGAGTTCTATATTTAGTAAAAAGATGGTGTTTTTCAAATTTTTTTAATAAAAAAAGTTAGTTTTTTTACAAATTATCATTAATTTATTGAATTAATAAAAAGAGAGACGGTCTAGAAGATGCTATTAAAGATAGGATGTTTTTTTTAAAACAGAGACAAAGAGTATCTGTAAGTGTGCTGTATCAACTTTGCAGCAAACTCGTTTTGCAATCGTCTTGTGCAATGGCGGTTTTTCGCACAGGCGGTAGAGGCGCTCGCCTCGTATCTGCAGACCCTGAGGGGGCCTCAAATCCAATTCGACGTACATCACTGTGCTAAACCAACTGTGAATTTACGACATTTGTTAGGGAAGGGGCCTCAAAATAATTTTGCGCTTGTGGCCTGATAATGTCAAAATCCGCCACTGGTCTTGTGAAGCTTGTCATAACAACTTCACAGCAAACTTGTTTTGCAAGTGGGTTGGTCGATTATGCTTTGTTACTTTGCAGGAAGTTTGCTGCAAAGTTGCCGCATAAAGTTTTTCATGACAAGCTAATATCAAGAAAAATAAAACTTGCAGGAAGTGTACTTGCTATCTGGTTTCTCTCTTGGACAATCAAAAGTATAATAAGTTAGTGTAACCTATTGTTTTAGAAATAGTAATGATGCCAAGTTTGTGCTTGTAGCAAAAATTTGGCACATCGCTGTGCAATAAATATAATAAGTAAGCTTTTAGTTTAGTTATATTAGTAATAGAATCTCGTAATTTTGAACCGCGATCAGATGACGACCCCCGAGTTTCCACCCCCCTCCCCAAACTTCCACACCACACCAGCGGGAGGACGTGTGAACTTCTAAGTATGATTTAACGTGGAACTGGGCCACATACACGGCGGATATTCAGTGGAAACATTTTTCGAATCGGGAACCTTCCGGCTTCGAGTCCGAAACCTTACTACTAAGTCACCGCGGACACTAATAATAAGTAAGCAACACGTCATATATAGCTAGTCACTGATCAGAACTGAAGCAGCTAAATTTGCGTATCTATAATAATTGAAAATATTTTCGCTAAAACTTATCTCCCTCTCCCCAAATTAGCTTATGTTTAATAAATAACTTAATGAAAATAACATGTAAAATAAAATTAATTAGTTGGAGAAACTATTTTATTGCAGAAAATTCAGATTTCATGTTTACTGAGTAAAATAATCAATATAAAATGTTTTTAAAAATGTACTTTTATAAGTGTGCGTTAAAGTAAATTTTTAAGCGATTTTTCTGTTTTATAATCGTTAATTTACAATCCATTATTATGAATATTACGGAATGTTGAGATAAGTGTCTCAAATTCGACAAAGAAATCACACAATTAATAATTATGATGCCTTTTTATAAGCGTCTCTAAATAGGGACGCTAAGCAGTGGCGAATCCAGGCGGGGCTATGGGGCTGCAGCCCCCAGAGCTAAACCAAAATTTTTGATTTTATTTAAAATCAATACAACTTTATTCTTAACCTTCCAGAGGGCACGCTTACGCAAATTTTACCACATATCGTGCATCGTATTACATATATATATATATATTGTTATTTTACAAAAATCAATGCAACTTTTATTTATGTTATCTGTATTTATTAGCCTAATAGTAAACAAAGATTTTATAAATAAAATTGCACTTAAATATACAAAATAACGATATAATACCATGCACAATTCAAGTATCTCTTGCAAACGCTCGCCCGCTGGAAGGTTAATATTCCCCCTTTTTTTAAAAAAATAAATGAATAAATATAAAAAACCGTGACAACATTTCTTCCTTGCTTGACAGACACGGAAATATCACCACTTTTGTAGTCACTCCACTCGTACTTATACGTTCACGTGTTGGAAAGCACTCTTTGACTAATTATTTTATTATGTTTATTATTAAATTATCGAAAGTATTGCAGTGTTCTTTATGATTCTTATTGTAAAGTCTATAAAGTGAAAGTGCTTTGGTTTACATAGCCATGATATTTGTCACGACGATACAACATTTTTATGATCTCAGGCCCCCCCCCCCATTCGCAAATCCTGGATTCGCCACTGACGCTAAGCATTAATGTGTTAACTCAAAACTTATCTTCAGCACAACAATCACTGTTAATTCTAAGCATTCAACATAACAAAAGTGCATTCCACAATAAACTAATTAAAGAAAATCCTCCGTATATTTTAAGTGCACCCTAGCGCATTACCTAGCACACATAAATTTCCGAACAAACGTAAGGCACTGGTTTACTTTTATTCTTGCAGTTTAATTATTGAAAACTTTCATCTAAACAGAGGCCGAACAATTCTAATTAAAGCATTGAGAAATCACACGGTAATTGGTTCGAAATGCTTGGTTTAGAATCGTATTTAAAGGGGAATCGCATGGGATGAAAGATCGTCAGGCTCATTTTGCGCAGAAACAGTTTTCATTCGTTTCTCATTTGATGCTAAGCTGCTTGGGGAATCCCTCAGATTAAAGTCTCAATCAGAAGCTTCTTTCCAGGAGACAAGTGAAATGAGGATTCAGTTTGGAGGACTGGATCGCGTGAGTTAGTGGAATTCAAAAGTTTCAACAATGCCTCGATAAGGCTTTTAACCCCTTGTCTTACGTTTTCAATTAACCTCTTAATTAGATGCCACCCCTATTTGATATATATATTTATTATTTTAATCTATTTTAGATGGTAAAGGATAGTTGAGACACTTAATCGTGACCAGGTGATTTTTGTATTTAAAATTAATTGTTACGTTGACTTAATTACGGATTTAAATATCGTGCGTGCACAAAAGTGCCGAACGTATGACATGCGACGTCAACCAAGAAGGGGTTAACCTTCCAGCGGGTGCGCGTTTTCAAAAGATACTTGCATTGTGCATCGTATTACATATTTATATCGTTCTTTTATAAATTAAAGGGAAATTTTTAATTATAAAATCTTTGTTTACTATTAAGCTGATAAATACAGATAACATAAATAAAAGCTGTATTTGTTTTTGTAAAACAGCACGATGTATTTATGTAATACGATGCACGATATGTCGTAAAATTTGTGCAGGCGCGCCCGCTGGAAGGTTAAACAATATTAACTGTTTCTCTCTGAATTAATTATAGTAAATTCGAAATTTCGTTCATATATTAGGGAATTGGAACATGTACATATTTCATAACTTGAAGTTTTTATATAACAGGATGAAAAGAAAGGGGGTTAGTGGGTAAAATGCAGTATGCGAGAAAAATATGTTTAAGGTTTTGTTAGTTTCGTGCCAGTTTTGCCAATTCTATGCAAAAGAGCAAATTTTTTACGCATAAATACCGTCTAAATGCTCAAATCAATATTATTGGACCACTAACCCCTTTCTTCATAGGAGGATCAATTTTGTTTTTTACAAACGAATATCTACTTTCTGATCAACTATGGAGATAAAAAAAAATGTTTCTTGACTCAGTACTGTGTCTATGAGAAAGAGGATGCTTTGAAGACACAGAAATCATCAGAACCCCAAAATTGATTTTTGGACCACTTACATTCTTTCTCCCCAGTCCGTTACATATATATATTTAATCAATTTTAACGTAGGTCTACATTCCTCTCATTGGGGTCTCAGGAAGGAATTTGATTCTCACGCCAAAACGCCACAGAAAATGTTGTATGGCAGATCCTCTATATCTCGGTAACCACATATGTTGAAAACATAACTAGTCTTATTTTAGAGATAAAGGGTAACAACAGAAGTTACAAAAAATGAAAATCGGAATTGTAGCTCAGCGACTACTGAGTCGCAAAGTTGGGCAAAAATACGCATGAATTGGTGTCGTCACATGCATCCTATACATTTTACTGTGCATAATAAACGTCGATTACAAGACATCGGCGCTGGAGATATTTGTATGACCGATATTACAATTAATGGTCAATCGCGTTGTATACTATCTTCTGTTTACATTCATGCGGGAGTAGATGCATCCCATTTAAAAATGTTCTTATTCAGCGCACTTACAAAATATTCAGAGACAAGTTTGCTGATCGAGGAGAGTTTCATATAGATAAAGATGTTCCAATTATTGTTGTGAGTGACTTTAATGTAGATGTCAAAAGGAATGAGAAAGCGTTCGCTTTCATGAAGAAGCCTTTTAATTTAAAAATGGTGTCAACAAATTAACCTAGTACTCTGGGGAATTCGTATATTGATTCAACTTTTACAAGAAACATTAGTCCCGAATTATTAAATTACGTATGTTACTTTTCATATCATCGACCGATCCTACACAGAATTGTAACGTATCCACGCACGATTAAAGAATTCAAAACAAAAGAATTGACATTGTAAAATATTTTATTAAGAAATAATACAATTTTCATTGTAACCTTAGTTTCATTTTATTTCGCCAATTTTCCATACATTAGTATTTCAGAGAAACAAAAGAGAATTGAGAGTAACTTCGAGAAACAAAAGAGAATCACGAGTAACTTCGAGAAACAGAAGAGTATCGCGAGTAACAAAGACAAACTTCGAGAAACCAAAGAGTCACGCGAGTAAAGTAGTCCTACGTCTTTAACATCAGCGGCTGTTTGAAAAAGAAAGCCTTCCGTGATTTTTTTTTGTATTTAAGAACACATAAAATAACTTGAAAATTTCGGATTATGCGGTCAAGTGAATCTTTTAAATCAAAGAGGCGACAACGGGCTTCTGGTAGTTTATTTTAGTCAGATCAACCTTCCGTTTTTGAAGCAACTCGACGGCATTTTGGGACCGACCTATACTTTTAAACCATGATCTGATGACAAGAGGACACCTGAACAGGCAACTGAGTTATCCCCTTCCTGCCTTTGCGTTCTGGGTCCTTGAAGAACGATCGCTGCGGCAGCTCGGATACTGCGGTCGGAGTATTAACGGCCATCACCGGCCACGTCCCGAAGGAGGTACGTACTATCACTGGAGGAGGGAACTCAACTTCCCCCATTAATGTACCCACGTCCAGGAGCGAGAACCCGCTTACATATCCAGCGACTTCTCATCTACATACTCGTGGTTCCCACAGATGGGATCACAATGCCTACGCCTACAACAGGGCAATGCCTACTCTAACATATACACGGATAGAAAATCCAAAAAGACAAAAAATAAGACTGAATATCCAAAAAGACAAAAATCAATAGAAGCAATTTGATTGGTGTACGCAAGTGCAGCATCATCCAGGAAAAAATTGTGAAGTACAAAATAAATAAAAATGCTAATAAAGGGAGTTTTATTTGTGGAGGAGTTAATAATACAAAAATAATAGCAGACAACGATAAGAAGTAAGAATCCGGTGGATGACTTCATTAGAGGCCATTCATCCACGCGGATTCAAAACTGGAATAGGTTTTCTGTAGAGGAAAAAGTTAATAAGGATAAATGTTTTTCTTTCCAATATATTCCGGAATGGGTTCAGGCATTAGAGGATATTAAATTCAGACCTTAAAGTCTTTTTCCTCTACAGAAAACCTGTTCCAGTTTTGAATCTGCATGGATGAATGGCCTCTGATGAAGTCATCCACCGGATTGTTACTTCTTATCGTTGTCTGCTATTATTTTTGTATTATTAACTCTTCCACAAATAAAACTCCCTTTATTAGTATTTTTATTTATTTTATAAACACGGATAGACAGACCAACTGGCAATCAAATCGCAAACGGATTTCATTCAAAATATGATATAGATCTATGGTAATAAAACCATATGTCAAATTTCAGCCATCTGGCGTGTTATGTTTTTCAGCTGTCCTGAATAACAAAGATGAACATACAGAGACTTCGGTCAGATGGATTTATCCAGACTTTGATGCAGATGTACAGCTTTATTGTAAAGACCGCCAATCAAATTTAATTCGTCTAGCTGGTTTCGGTTTAGATATATAAGCTTCCACATAGAAACTGTATCCAAAATTCTAAAATTTGTATTTTTAATTCTAAAATTTGTTTAAAATTTGTTGATTGGCATAATTCTAAAATTTTTTGAAGCCTAGTCTAACTATTGACGATTCGTGTAGATGACACCATTATAAACCCCGCCTTTCCCTGGCATCCGGAATGACCAGGTTACTGCAACAATAATATGGGGACTGTGGTCGGTTACAAAATTGCTGTCATCGGCCATTGCACTAACCCTCGATGATAAGGTACATTCTGTCATTGGAAATATGGCCATCTCAACCAAACCACCAATAGTGTACCCCATACTGAATCGACCGACTTTCCATCCGCGTACTCGTGATCCCCGTCCTTCCTGGGAAAACTCGCTTAAGAGAAAGTAAAATTGAAATATTTTTCGATGTCCAAATTAAAAAAGTGTGATTTTAGTTTTCACGATTCGTAATTCAAAACACATTCATTGTCCTCATTAACTTCAAATGCTACGTCGTTTTCAATTCCTATCTTGGCATAAATAGCAAAGTTGTGGAAAGATTAAGGCATACTATTAATAAAAACTGGCTATAAATTAAAAGTAGAAATTCATTTCGAAATAAGGAAAGAAATAACGATTAAAAAAGTATTTCTTCACAAATGTCCTATCTAAAAATAGTAAAGCAACACTTTGTACATCCCACGGAAATTTAATTAACTTTCCTTGAGTGTCTATTTTCCGAAAATCCTGTTACGTTCTAAGGAGACATAATTGAATCTGAGAATTTCAATTGGTATGTAATTAAGACTGAGCATAAAATATTATAGAAATTCGAGAAGTTTTTTAAAAGCAATTAATTGACTCGGATTTAATGCCATTGTTTGTGTATTGAAGAATGAGATTACGATTCCGTTGCTAGTTTCACGTCAAATTTTTACCAGTATTTCCATTCGGTATAATCTAATAAAGTTACTCAGTCGATATATAGCATGATATTTATTTATTAAATACTTAAAATAGTTTCTCAGTTTCTTTCATTTACTTTCGAACTGCAATATTGTTAAGATATTTGAAATATGTTCCCGAACTTTTTCCCTTAATGCCTTTTAATTTAAATGTTATCTGTTTTTTATTAATTTAAATAGTTATTTATTGTTTTTGAAAAAGTTTCATTTACTTCAATTAAGGAAGGATTATTTTCATAACTTCAATCGCATATTTACGGATCCTACTATGGTTTGGATTGAGGTCACTTTTCATTGGCTCTCAGAGTCACGTGACTTCGCTTGCTTCTGAATGATGTCATAGGAGCGCGCTTAGTTTGGATTTCGATTTTTGTCTTAGCTACTGTATCACGGAAAAAACCAAAATTATCTTTTAATTACGATTATTTGGATATTTCTAAAGGGAATGATGAATTCAAGATAAAGATAATTTTGGTTTCTCCATGATACAATAGCTAAGACAAAAATCGAAGTCCAAACTAAGCGCGCTCCTATGACATCATTCAGAAACAAGCGAAGTCACTTGACGCTGAGAGCCAATGAAAAGCGACCTCAATCCAAACCATAGTAGGATCCGTAAATATGCACTTCTTCCTCTCCTTCAATCTGACGCTAAATCCTTTATTCAGCTATAAAACACTGTTTTGCTTATTTTAGTGTTGCTGAGCTGAAGGTAATATTTATGGACAAACTTCATTAGTCACATTTTAACACATTATAACTTTTTGGGTGCCCTCAACGATGAACTGGGAGACATTTGGCGATTTCTTTCCAGATATGTCTATGAAGTTACTTTACTTTAGTTATATTAAAGTCCCAGTTTCGAAGCAACACGAGGGCTATTCTAGGATGAACCTCATAATTTTGAACAGTGTCAGATGACGAGAACGGCACCTGACTTGGCACTCCCTCTCCAAATTTCCGCACCACACCAACGAGAGGACGTTTGATCCGCTATGTATGATTTAATTTGCAACAGGTCCACATACAGCCAGATCTTCTGTGGAATCGGGGTTTGAAACTGGAGACCTTTACTAGGCCACATCGGTCCATTATGTACCTACGAAAGAAATGTATAAAAGTTTGAATATCATTTTTCATGCAAATTTAAGTCAGCTGTGTTTGAACAAATTTACAACCATAAAGATTTAAATATTTTTATGTTCATACAAAATGTTCATTCTTAGGGAATTTCGGGGGCTGTGATCTGAATCCACAGTCTCCGTTTTGGAACCGGGGGATCATTTTTTAGAGACCCGATTTCACAAAATATCCGCAGTTTGATGTTAAATCCTCTGACGTCAAACTGCATGGCGCTGGTATGTGCGTGAAATTTGGGAGAAAGGAGATCTTGCTATATATGACGTGTCTCGGAGCAATACAAATAGTATAAAAATGTATATTAAGCAGATATTAATATCGGAATTTAACAAGAAATAACGATTTTGAAATGAATTATAGACTTATCTGAATCCAAAAATAGAGCCCCATGAAATAATTGGTCCACCACACGAAACTTCATTTGACTAATCCTGAGAGTTTACTTTCCCATTTGTATCTCGCTATTTCTATGATAACCGATTATGCTTGAAAAGACGTAATTGAGTTCACCAGATTCAATTCATTTCTAATAAAGACTTTAATTAAATATTTGTGAGTGTTTTCATATAGATTTTGCAAAAGTAATTAATACGTTTGGAATGGGTAAGATTATTAGCGCATCAGATGATGAGAAATCTCAGATCGCTTTGTCTTTCCACAACGAATTCGTTTTTATTTCACACCTGGTTTAAAAATAATAGAGTCATGCGACAGAATGATTCTTATTAACTTCTAATGAAACTTTATTTCGTTTAGAATACTTTAAAATAAAACTTTTTTTTTAAAAAATAAAGCTTTTACTGTATGAAACGAATTCTTTAAATTGTTATTTATTAATACATAGCAATTTGTTAATGGCCATACATAGACAAAGAGAGTTAAGGTATGGCATCGTTGAGGAATATGAACAAGAGTTTAGTTATATTAACGTTCTTATGAGAAGCAACACGGGGGCTATTTTGCAACGAACCTCGTAATTTTGAACCGGGTAAGATAACGAAGACGACACTTGAGCTGGCACCCGATCTCCAAACTTCCGCACCACGGAGGATGTTTGGCTACTATGTATGATTTAACGCGCAACAGGCCCCATACACGGCGGATCTTCAGTGGAATCGGGTTTCGAGCCTGGAACCCTCCGGCGCGGAAGCCCAGACTTTAACACAAGGTCACCGCTGCCCCGAACATGAATAGAAGGCGGAAGGTTGTCCGTTCTGATTGCGCTATTAAACGATATTCAAAAGCAGTTAGACCGACGTGTGCCTTAGCAACGAATTGCTCGCTGCAGTCAGACTTGCTGCTGGAGGTTTCGGTCAAGCGAAACACAAATATGGACATGTTTCCTCTGAAATTACTGTGGGAAGGCAACCTGCGCCCAAATATTGGAGCTTTAGACATCTACTAAAGAGGATACTTGCGTGCTACAAGATCTCTTTGATAAGCAGAAGAGGCCACACTTCTACTTTATCACGAGTCCTTGGCTCATGAACTTGGCTAGATATACAAGAACAAGTGCGATTTTAACCATTTAACCCCTTGTCTGGAATGTGTTGCATTGATTCAACAAAGGAACCACAAAATACTTGACATGCTTATAAATTCATCATTTTTGTATCAAAATACAGCTTCTATTAGTTATTTAATTTGATTTTAATTCTCGTGTTTAAAATTGCGATTGCTTGATGCAAAGACGGCATTTATGTAATTAAAATACATTATTTTCTTAAAATAATAAGATTTTGATTTTTGCAAAAGCTTAGCCACACTATATAAGACATTTAAATATTTAAGGAAAAAATACCTATTTATTTTAGTTGATAGAACTGTATTCATATCTTCATTTCTGATTTTGCATGTTGCGTTTTAATTCAAAACCCATCTTCAAGTCACTCACTATGAATTCTTGGAATTAAACACAATAAAAGTGCATTCCACATTACACACAAATGAAAGAAAATCCTTCCTTAATCTAAAGATCACCCAAGCTACTTCCCATGCACATATAAATTTCTGCGACAAACGTAAAGCACAGGTTTACTTTAATTCGTAGAGTTTAATTATTTGAAACGTTCATCCTAACTAAGGCTGAACAATTCTAATTAAAGCATTGAGAAATCGCATGATAATTGGTTTGAAATGTTTGGTTTAGAAACTTATTTTAAGGGAAATCGCATGGGATGAAAGATTAGCGGACTCATTTTGAACTGAAACAGTTTTCATTCGATGCTAAGCTTCAAGGAGAATCCCTTAGATTAAAGAGCCAATCAGAGGATTCTTTCTAGGAAACTAGAGACAGCAAAGGACTCGATTCAAAGGTCTGGATAATGGATTTGTAGGATTCTAAATTTCGACAGTGCTTC
Source organism: Araneus ventricosus (assembly GCA_013235015.1). Lineage (NCBI taxonomy): Eukaryota > Metazoa > Arthropoda > Arachnida > Araneae > Araneidae > Araneus > Araneus ventricosus. The sequence continues at coordinate 97,680 of BGPR01003435.1, forward strand.
GATTAGGTTTTAAACAATATCTACTGCCTTTCTGGGAACAGATTTGGATAACTTTGAAATTTCATATATTAGTTAGGGAACTCTAACATTAATACCATCACTTGAAAATCATTTTTTTAATAAGCTTATTTAATTACATTTCTTGAACCTCTTTTAAGAAATAGTTAAAATAAATGGAAATAGTAGGTTTGACCTCAGGGATCGTTGAAGTGCTCAGAATATTCTTGTTTCAGTTAACTTGTTTTATAAGAAATTTTTCTTGCGAAGCTTAACCCTCCAGCAAGCGCGTGTATGAAGGAGATACTTATAAATATGTAATACGATGCACAATATATATTTTTTATAAATTTAAGTGCAATTTTTATTTATATAATCTTAGTTTATGATAAAGCTAATAAATACAAATTACACGATATAAATAAGTAATACGATTCAGGAAATAAGTATCTCCTACATACTGTCTGTCCGCCACGAGAACTGTGTCCGCCAAAATGTCTAGTTTACGGTGGTCGCTATAGAAACAGGTTATCGTAGGAAGAATCCATTTCTACTAGGTAGAAGTTCATTCAAATGTGCTACATTGGCGCATTTAGCGCCAAATGGGCTATGTATGTTAACCGAGAAGACGAATGATGAACTACTCTTTTTACCACCGCAAACTGGCGCCAAGAATAAAATAAAACTCCGATTTCCGTCGGATTCCTCCTATTCGAAATGGATCTTCCCAAGCATAACCAGTTGCTATAGCGACCGCCGTAAACTAGAGATTTTGGCGGCCACAGTTCGCGTGGCGGACAGACAGTACGAGCGCCTGCTGGAGGGTTAACACAGTCTGTTGGGGCGTACTTTGTTAATTTGAATGAAGACAATGGCTACATCCTAACCAGCACTCAAATTCCGAACTTTTACACCACACCAGTTAGAAGACCTTCGACTCACGACAGATTTACGTGCTATAACCCCGTATGCAAGGCGAATATTGAGCGAAATCGGAACAAATAGTAAAGCAGATGATTCTTTAAAGAAAGTAGGAGAGCATAGGAATAATCTCGAAGGTTCTGGATCAGGACTTGGACTCTTAGATTGAATGCTTCGACGGAAATTTAAACTATATTTTATGCCGGTTATTTGAATGGCTATATTAAAAACAAAAAATCTAGAACGCAGCACATCGGTGTAGTTTAATACTTAGAAGTTTTGTCCTAGTTGCTTAAAAATAGACGGTGAATATTTTGAAAAAACCTTTATTATGAGACCATGAGACCAAATATACAGAATTAAACTTTTATTGCCTGGTATTTCAGTTGTACACAATACGAATGCAATATAAAAACATTTATCAAAATAATTTTAGTCTTTAAATTATACTCTTTAAAAGTTAACCTACATTGAGAATTTAAATGCTGTACTAGATTTAATAAATGAATCAACAAAATGAAATTTTAAAAAACTGGCGTACAAAAGTCAGAATCGGTAAACATTTACAAAATTTAGAAATATGTTCAAGATGTGTGGAAATAAAACATTTCGAAGATCAGGTTAGTAAAAAATTTAAAATGCATCTGGAGGAAATGATATAAATGCGTAACAATACAATGATATGAAGTAATAATAGAAATGAGCAAAATTGAAAGCTTATAGTAGTTTTTTGATAATAATACTGATGAAAATGCACATATAAAAAGCACTTCTCAATTCATAATAATAGAAAATCGACGTAAATCTTGAAAATAGCATAAATAGTTTAGTATAACCATAGATTTATCTCAAACAAGCGTTTGGATTGAATTCTCTTCAAATTATATATTACAAATTTCTCAATTTAGAAAGAACGGAATTCTATAAAACTATATTAAGCATACCCATCAGGTACAGATTATGTTAACATCTATAAATAGGTAGTTAATAGGAGTTTAGATGCAATTCTATTCAAATGTTATCTACTCTATAACATTTGAATAGAATTGCATCTATAACATTTATTTCGATGTTGACCATAACGATAATGCACTCGGCATTGAACTCGAAAGAAAATACTCCCCTTATTTAAATTTTATCTCAGAGACTTACACAATAACATAACTTCTAGAGAAAACCTATGAGGAAGATTTACTTTTAGCCTCTGAGTTTAATTAGAGGAAACGTTTATCTAAACTCGCGAAGAACAATTCTAATTAAAGCATTGAGAAATCGCATTGTAATTGGTTTGAAGTGCTTAGATCAGAAACGTGTTTAGAAGGAAATCTCTAGGGATTAAAGATGGTCAGACTCATTTTTGAGCAGAAACAGTTTTCTTTCGTTTCTCGATAGATGCTAAGCCTCTTCTGGAATACCTTAGATTAAGAAATCAATAAGACGATTTCTTCTAAGAAACTATAGACAACAGGATTCAAGTCAAAGGACTAGATCATGAATTAGTAGGGTTCAGAATTGCAATAATTTCTCGATCCAGTATCAAATATTGCCATTTGTTACTTTCGGAGTGTAATTGTTTTTGTGTCGCTAAAACAATACAACTAATGTGCAAAAATCAAGCAACAACTATTCCTTTCTTGCAGTAACTCCACAAGGAATCACCTGAGTGATAAGAAATCTAGAATACAGATATAGAATTTTGTGCTCTAACGACAAAGAATGCATACTCGCGCAAAAAGGAATACACTGCTTACGGTATGGAATCAAACAAAAAACGGTTATATCAAATGATCAGCGTTGGTAAAAATGATTGTCTTCCAAGAAAGAGAACGGCAAATTAATGTTCCTTAGAAATAAGGCGACCAACTTTAGCTCGAACATTAGTTCCAACAAAAGGAGGACACAAACAAATTGAAGTTAAAAATATCATAAATAAAAGAAACTTTTAATCCATTGCAAAAATAATACAGAATACACTGTAATATACTAAATGCATAATAAAAAATTTGTAGCATAATTTATTGTGCAATTTTCGAGGAAGGACAGAACTTACAAAAGAAGGACTATCCTCCCTAAAAGAGGACGGTTGGTCATCTTATTAGAAAGGACTATGACCTCCCTTTACTACAATGGTTGTTCGGTCTCGTCTCCCCAAACTGAGCACCAGGTTCTCCAACAGTTGTGGGGGTAAGAAGACCCATTCCTCAATGAGCATCTGTTTCAGTTGTTGGGTGTTCTCCATCGGATATAATCATGCCGAAAGACGTATTCCCAAAGCATCTTACAAATGGCTTATGGTATTTAAATCAGTGTAAGGCAGGCTGACTAATCCATAATGGTGATATCCTCACTTTCTAGAATCTCCTCGACAGCACGAGTGCATTTTGATCTGGCGCTTTCTCCCATAAAAAACCATGAGAAAGACTCAGTTCGGGTCCGCGCCGCAGATTTTTCGTGAAAACGTCGGGATAAAATCATAAAATAAGTGTTTCGTATTAATATGTAAATTAATTAGCAATATCTTTAATACAATATTCGCACAGAGTAGTATAATGGTTACAGAATAGATAAATCACAATCTACCACAACCCTTGGTACATGCAATAAACTTGTATATAGTACTACATTTCGCGTACGCGCAGTAAAACATTATTTACTACAAATGCTGATATTTCCCGTAATGTTCAAATTTTAATACAATGTTTCTCTCACGTATTGTCAAGTATTCTGTAAGTTTCGTACAATTCGAAAGAAGGCTCTGCATATTATTATAATCAAAAAACATGCGGAGTTTGAAGTTTGCAATTTAATACCAATTTTTACTTATATTCTGATAAATATTTTTATTGTCTCACTTTGGGTCCTAGTAATACTCCTCAAGTTCTCTAAAATGACACCAGAATCAATCTCCTAGCTAAACGCGTTTCCACGATACACTTATTTATAACCTTACATAAAACTAATTCATAACAATCAAACGCATGCACCTACACTGGTACGATGACGTCACAGGCAAAACAAATAGTATGCAACAAACTCTTACAGATTTGATCTATCCGTTGTGGGGTCAACCATTCTTTTCGCATTATTAGTGTCGTAGTTATTTGCGATTCAAATCTGACGGCAATTTGTCCCACAAGAAAGTTCGACCGACTATCACTGCAACGAGCGGAAAGACGTTTACACGTCAAAACGCAGCCCCCAGCAGTTATACCTTGGATCAGACACATGTTGTGGAGGATCAATTTCGGATAATAAAGATCCGGTAACAGTACCTCCATCGGAAATTTGGAACTCAGTCGTTAGTCAGCCCCCTTCATCATAATGCCTCCCCAGACAAGCATGCCAGGATCAGAGCACCGGTCTTTTACCCTGTTGTTAGTGGGATGAAATCGTGTCCAACCTCTCTCCATTTCCAATGGCGTTGAAAATCTCTTGTGACACTGAAACCACTCTCAAGAGGATGTGACTCCATTCATCAGTTTTCTAGTCTTTGTGTTCCTTATGCCAGTCTGAACTGCTCCGTTGATAAACAGCTATTAATGGGATGCAGGTTTGAGGACGACGCGGCGGGCGAACAGGCCAACTTTATGAAGGTGTTTTCCAGCAGTAAACCATGACGTTGCCGTTCGCATCTGCTGTTACCCGCTATGTTATGCTGATTGGTATAGATCTCTCTCCACCTGCCGATGATGTATCGGTCATCCATTGGCGTTGTTGTTTTTCGCCGACTACTATCAACCATTTTTGAAGCTGTTCAGGTGGTTTGGAAAGCTCGAGTGGTCCGAGCTCGTGAGACGATACTTTTGTCGATTCCAAACCCTTGGCTATACTCGTCACACTACGCCCTTACTCGAGCTTACAGATTACTCTGCCACGCATAAAATCGTTTAGATAGTTTTTTCTATCCATATTTCACTTACGAACTTAGTTGAACTTGCTGTAAATGTATTTAATATTCTCTCGATTACAGCCTTGCACTGTAATGGCTAAATGCGCGAAATTTGAGTGTCCTCGCATCACCTGTGATGTCTTGTTTCTTATATTTTCATAAGTATAACCTTTATACCGTATTGGGTGTTCATTGTATTGATTGCATCAATAACTTTTCTACAATTTCATGACTCTCTGCATAAAATGTACATTGTTGCTTATGTTTTGAACACGAGTGTAAGTTATTTTGAAAACTGGTTCGATTATCTTTATCAAGTATAATTTTTGAAATATAATTTAACGTTTGACAAGGGAATTAGAAATTATAAGTCAACTTCATAAATATTTTAGTTCAAAGGAATCATTGACCTGAAAGCCGGATTTTGGCTTCTATAGAATCAGATGGCTGGTTTAAAGCCCAGTTCAATGCCATATCTGCCTTTCTATGTAAGAATATTGCGTGTAAAGTCTGTGGTTTAGATCGACATTTGCCAATTTGATTTAATGAAGAAGATTAAAGAGTGGGGTTGCTACATGCATTAACTCTATGTCACTAATTTATGAAAGAGTTTTCATAGAATGTCTTTTTTTGTAATGCAGTCTTAAATTTAGGGGAATGCATTTTGAATTATCTTTAAATTCTGATACACATATCCTGAAGTGTATAAAGGCAATGGATGTAGCTGCTATAAAAGGTTGTTAAAAATATAGAGTTTCTGTGCAAATTATAAAAAAAAGTGATTTCACTTTCAGATAAAATCCATACAAGTTCTAATTCTATGATTTCTGGTATAACGAAATTTGATCCGAATGACGACACGAATTTCTTTTTTATAAAGACAAAGTAACTAATATGCTTGCAGTTGCGTACTATACACAAATATAAACACAATTAATGAAAATAAATACAAATTTTTGCAATGAAGCTAAGTCGCTTCTTTCAAATTAAAAAACAAAAATACCATTTGACCCGTACTATTAAAGTTCATGTTCAGATTTTCAGATCATAGTTCAAAAAAGGCTCTACAGTTTTCGTCTTTTACAATCGATTCGAAGGCCACAAACTGTCACTAATCATCTTGTAAAAATTAACAACAAAAATGTTATTCAAAGCTAGTGGTGCTTCTACTGTCATTCCATTTGAAAAGAATTCTTCAAAATTTTACACTTTTTAGATTAAAAGTTATTGAGAATTTTCATGTTGCTAATGAATGGGTTTTAAAGAATGACCATGGCTCAAAATTTATATTTTACGTGTCCAATGGCCCGAACAAGAGCAAAAGTAATCTGTCTGTAGTAAAAAAATCTAAAATACTCAAGCAACTTAAAATAATAACTTAATATAGAGAATAATTCAAAATAATCAAAGTTGGTTGAGTATCTTTAGAAACTGAAGGAACTTGAAACAATCAATTGGTTAAAAAATAATTCAGGCAGTGATTTAAACAATTGAACATACTTAAAGTTATTAAAGAAAATTTAATGAAAGAATAACACAGAAAACGCAAGGAAGATAAAATTAAGAAAAAAAAAATCGAATTATATAATAACGAGCTAGTATCTTTAAACCGTAGTTCGACAAGAAACTCACGAAATGATACAAAATTCTAATTAAAGAATTCATTAATAAAAATTGGGCTGTCGAATAGCTTTGACATATTTAAATTCAGATTGAAGTGGCAATAAGAAATTCGATTTAGAAAGAGCAATGGATTCGAGATTTTACCACTCGATGTTCTAATAATGGCATCCAATTGAAGTTCATTAATTATTTTCTAAAACTTTCTTGAATGTTGCACTGATTTGATTTGAGTCTTAATTACAAACAAATTCGGTCTGGCGGATTCAATTACCTCCTCAAGCATAATCGGATTTTCTAAAAAATAATGAGATTCGAATGGGGAAACAGTCACTCAAGAGAAGCTAATTAAAATCCCGTAGGAAGGACAAATTACTTCATGTGTGACTATTTTTAAGTTTAAGCGTTTGTGGGAAAGATGTCGAGGTTATAACGGCTGATAATTCCTTGTCTATTTTAAAAGTGGATAAAATAATTTTCTATTTTTATATACAAAAATATGCCATTTCTAAAAATGTTGTTTCCATTTGTCAGCGTATTTATTTTTTCATTTAAACTCAAGGAAAATTGAGCTGTAACTAATGTTTGAACTGTATAATAATAGTAGATTCTAACATATAAAGCAGAAAATACATGTGTCTGTTTGTCACAAGAACTCTCCTAAACGGTGAACAGTAGCGACAAAAAATTTGCACATGATGTTCTGATTACATTTCTAGACCAGCTATTATTTTCAACTTTAAAAATAAATTGATTCTTAAGATATTTAATTGAATAAGAAAATTATTTTTAGAGGCTTTTCGTCAATAACTTCTGAAATATTTATCGCGCAAAAATTAAATCTACACCATTCTAAAGAAACACCAAAAAATTACCTTTTCGATGATACCAATTTAATTGTCGTTCAATGTTTTCTCCAATTTTAATAAAAATTTCAGTATTTATTTTAAAAGCAATTAATAATAATGTTTTCTATTATTATAAAATTAAATTGAAATCAATTTGTTTCATCAAATCCTTTTATATACTAATATATTTTTCCTTGTCCCTTTTATAACCCATTTATATACGAATGCTATTTTCTTACGGAAATACATGTTACACTATAGGATACAAAATGTCAACAAAACTGCATATTAGTATATTACACTAACTAAAGAAAATTGAAAAAGTCAATCAAGATTATCGGAATCCAATAATTTTAAGGGCCTGTTGGACTGAGAATGAACATGTAGTGCTAAAACAAAGTTTTATGTATGCAACCTTTCACTGAGGAAAAAGAAAAGTTTATATGCTTATTATTCTTTGTTATATGTTAATGTATAAAGTTTATATGTTATTTGAGCAAAACATAAAAAATGTGTGGCCACAACCTGAAACAAGACAATACAGTAAATATTGCAAAGCAATTTTTAAAAATTAAACATTTTACCATGTACTAACTAAGATTATCTAAATATTAGTACAATTTTTTAATTTAAAAATTAAACACCGAACTAAAACATTCTATAAGAAAAATCAATCAACCTTAATAAAAAGTACCATTGGAAAATGTAGAATAGAATCCCGCCTTGCAGACTTCATCAATGGTCACCTACAGGTAGGTATTCTAAAAATTGGATCTTTTTCTGTAAGAGGCCTGACTTTCGTTAAAATGAAAACCTCTTGTAACTCGAAAGATCCCAAAGGAAACGAAAGACAAAAGAAGGACTATCCACAAATTTTCTTCACAGATCACAATAAATATGTAAATAAATGCTAGTTTCAAAAAAGATTTAAAGAATAAATAATTTAATCAATAAAGCCATCGGGCAATAAAAAGCCGCCATAATAGTAAAACATTCACCAAATAAAAAGTATTCAACCTACACTTAGCTGAGAACACACCAAAATGGCTACTCACAGAATCAAAACAACACATTCCCACCCAAATTCTCAGAATTGTCCCCTTCCCCAATTTACCTAGAAAGGCGAACTGCTTCTGACTACTGCGCCATCTATTAATTGAAATTGAACACAGAGAAAGGCCTGGAGAATTACAAACATATTCTTCCGAGTCAAAGAGATTGAAATTAAAAGCCGAAGAACCTTTAAGAATTATACCTTCGATGTTGCAATAATTAAAAGGGAAATCGTTATTATAAAGATTTTTTTAAGAAGGCAGTAATAATACTTCAAAAATGATTTATTAACTTGAGAGAAGAATTCTAAATTTCATGACTATAACACTAGAAGCAAACTTTTTACATGTTCAACCTAAATCATCACCCAACACCACCGTTTCCAGATACACTTACATCCCTCTTGTGTTTCTTGATACACTTACATCCCAACCTCTGTATCAAGCAAGCTTATCTGACAGCAGTTCAGCAGAAATGATAAAGTTATTATTATTTGTAAGTTAATAAATTATATGTAATTGCCCCTTAAATGAAATAATAAATTAAAAAAATAAACGTATAATAACCTTATAAAGGTCTATTTTTTTCTAGTAGTGATGTAATAAAATAACTTTGAAATTGATATTAATTTAAGAAAAGAAATTTACTTAGCTTATTGCATAGCATTATTTTTTGTTAATTAATTTATTAATTATTAATTAATTAGCAAGTCAAGACACTTCATTATGATTCGAGATCAGAAATCGGAACATCTAGGTTTGTGCTTCATTGAAACATTTTGAGAAAACTTACGCCAACCTTAAAAATTGATGAATTTGGTGGTATGTATACTTACCACAGCCTTAGAACGGGTTAAGGTATATTAAATTAAAGATACAATTTTAAATTTACATTGCTATAAAATTATAATTACAACACTAGTGTTAGCAATAGTAGTGGTGCAATCTATCTTAAGAAATAAAAAGAAAAAAAATTAAATAGCAAAGTAAAGCAACAAGACAAAGAAATTTAAAATAAGAAATATTTAGAAATTGCACAATAAAGTTAGTAATTGATACTAAGAAACTAAACAATTTAAAGTAATAAATTTATGGACACAAAACAAGCGGGATTACGAATTTCTTATTTATTTAAGCATGCAAGAAATTCAAAGGAAATTTATATTTTAATGCGCAACCGATGAAATTCAATTTTGCATTATATACTTTTGTTCTGCTATCAGAGGTAAGCTCAGTATTTCTATGTATATTGTTCGAAACAACAGTTTTGAATATTGAAACATGAATATTACTTTCCTCAAAGGGTAATCTATTAATTAATCATTTAAAAGCATTTCTTCTGTCATAGATATTTGTAATAATTTTTCAAATTCATTTTTTAATCTCAAGGTCAAGAGATTCTGAATATAAAGTAATGCTGTTTCCAAGAAATTTCGATACTCTGGATAAAAATTAACCCAGCGATTCTCAACCTGTGGCGCGCCTCCTAGGGGGCGTAATAACACTTAATGGGGGCGCGAACAAAATATTAATAAAAAACTGATTATTTTACTGAAAGGAAAGTAAAACAAAATACATTCCGACATAATAAAAAATAAAATACACATTTACACTGATATAATATAATTATAAATAGGATTGTATCAGTACTGTATTTAATAATTAACTTATCAATATTAAAATAAAAAAAGGTTATTAATTTTATTAGTGATTCTTCTCGACGGACTTATCGTGAAGCCGCGAGAATGTACGATATGTGGACGTAAGACAGAACAATAGACACTAGGAGATAATAAGATTCAGGTTTTGTCAATACAGCGGATCGGTGTAGCAAAATATCAATAAATTTACTTATTCTTGGTAATTATTAAGGTTTGTAATTCGGTCGTAGTGTAACGTTAACGTCAAAATATCAAAAATACATTATTATTGTATACATTGTTATTGAATGACCCCCCCGGGGGGCCGTTCCAAAAAATTTCGATACTCGGGATAAAAATTAATCCAGCGATTCTCAACCTGTGGGGCGCGCCCCTAGGGGCGTAATAACACTGAATGGGGGGCGCGAACAAAATATTATTAAAAAACTGATTATTTTACTGAAAGGAAAGTAAAACAAAATGCATTCTGGCATAATAAAAAATAAAATACACATTTGCACTGATATAATCTATATATATATAAATGTTATGTTGGTTTCTGCACGCTTCAAAAACTCAAAAAGTTCTGCATCGATTTAGCTCAAATTTTGACACGATATACAACCCGCTTCAAAGATTGTTTTTATCTATTTCTTGCGTCAGTAACATACCTGCGACCGCAAGAAAACAGCTTTTTCAACGGTCATTACCGCTACTTGCCAATAGATGGCGTTGTTCTGCGACCGCAAGAAAACAGCTTTTTCAACGGTCATACTTGCCAATAGATGGCGTTGTTATCAATAATGATCTTATTCCCTTGCGTCGCACTGACAAATTCGCAAACGTCGCAAATTCCCTTGTCTGATTTAAATATTCACCTTAATCGAGGTGCTTTTGTGTGATTGTGTAGTGATTGAGCTGCGCCGTTCGCCAAATCGTAAGTAGAGGTTATGTTTTGTATGAGATATGGACAGAAATAATTTTTTACAACTTTTCAATACTGTCTGTCCCGTGTTTCATTGTTGCCGTCATGCACTTGCAGGTTTTCAACCTAGAGCTCTGAGAGCTATAAGAGGTTATAATCTTATCCCTTCCTTCTGTTCCAGTGAAAACCGAAATAATGCCTCGCAGAAAAACGAATTTGGGTCGTCGCACTCGCCATACAGAAGGATCGAGGAGACGGCTTTCCAATATGACTGAGGAAGAGCGGGCATCCGTACGAGAGAGAAACAGACTAAGTACCATTCAGATGCGCAACGTTGAACCTGCAGAAAGATGAGCAGCCAGGCTTGAGGATGCACGATTACAAACACAGCAGTCGCGTTCTGCAGCAACAGATTTGGTTCGTTATCAAAGGAATGAACGCGAAAGGATGAGGATAGCTGGAACACGTTGCTTCTCACATGGACAATTGTATGTTGCGTGTTCCCGTGTCGGCAAACCAGATAGCCTTCATATCTACGCAAATAATGGTAAAACAAAAAAATATTGTATACCCACAAGTATTGCAAAATTAAACTTTTTTGAAACGTTTGCTTTGTTTTGTTCCTCATTTCTCATCCATGCAACCATCATGTGCCACAGCGAAGCGTGGCAGGGTACAACTAGTATAATTATAAATATGATTGTATCAGTACTGTACAATGTATTTAATAATTAACTTATCAATATTAAAATAAAAAAAAGGTTATTAATTTTATTAGTGATTTTTCTCGACGGACTTATCGTGAAGCCGCGAGAATGTACGATATGGTGGACGTAAGATAGAGCAATAGACACTGAGAGATAATAAGCTTCAGGTTTTGTCAATATAGCGGATCGGTGTAGCAAAATATCAAATTTACTTTTTCTTGGTAATTATTAAGGTTTGTAATTAGGTCGTAGTGTAACGTTAGCCTCAAAATACCACAAAAACATTTCACTACTGGTTGTCAAAAATGGAACTATTATTTCTTCTTTATTTTGCATAAATCGAAATCTTAGTCGTAGTAGTATGTGAATCAAATTTGGTTACACTTGGCAGAACAGATTTTTTACAATGGAAATTCATATACACACGTTGTTTGTTGACCATGGAACCCCTAAGCAATAAGTGCGAGGTGCAAGTGTACCGACGAATAATAATAATAACGAAGCCTGTAATACAATTTAGAACAAAAAAATGAAGAGTTTTAATCACTGGGAGAGCTTGTGGCATTTGGAATAACTGATTTAAGCATCTCATTGAATTTTAAAATTTTATTTAAATTCATAAACAAATTCTTGTACCATTCTCTATTAAGATTATCTGCAAGTTTATATAAATGACAATATTTTGTGTAGACAGAATAAAAAATATACTGATCTTCATCACATGTTTTTCTGCAGATAGAAAATGGAGAATCAAAAATATTAAAACGTTTAAGATAATAAGGATATTATTTTTATCCAGTTGAGAAATACTGTAGAAATTTGTTTTTTTTTGCTAAAAATTTTGAATCCATTTGCTGTATGAAACCTTTGGTCGGTCTTCCTGAATTTTGTTGTCATTATCCCAACATTTTCACTAGTCTTCTCTGATTTTCCTTTAAATTTTGAATCTGATATAATAATAATTATTGCTTATTACTCTTTATTGACTTGTTAATCAAAAATTTAAATTAGTAGTTAAAATATCGGTCTGCTCCGATGTTTTTAGTTCTATTCTAACTCCATAATAAGGGCCCATTTTTGTCGGTCACAATCCTTTTTTTTAGTAGAATAGGAATAAATGAAAGTGGTACCTATCTTGCTTGAATAAAATGAGATTGAAGACATTATATGGAGCATTCTTAAGGAAATATGGCAAAACCATCTTCCTAGAAATGCCAATATGTTAAATCGGGCTTTTAGTAATTTTTTTTTATTAAAAATTAATAGTTATCGTCATTTTGGAGCATGATTTTAAATGTTTCCTAAACAAAATATCGAATTTTAGACTGAATTTTACTTCTTCAGTTATAATCCACGGTATTCTACTGTAATCCCATATTATTATTTAAGAAAACAATATAATATCTTGAAAACACTATTTCAAAAATGCAGTAGGATTTTTGTGAGAGCTATAAAAAATCTTTCCTTACTATAAAAGATTTATAATTTACCACTAAAAATAGAAAATTAATATTAATATAAAGTGGGATCTTTTGCAAATTTTTGTTACAATTGAAAACAATTTACTTCAGATGATGCACGTTCTTTAAATTGAACGCGCGAGTTATTAATAAAATTACAGATCCAAAATATGTTAGGGAGGTTAATCTTCCGGAAGCAGAAGTATGGAAGCTAGGCGTCCATCTGACGTTGCCTTAGGAGTAAACAATGTTGGACCGTAAATGAATTTCATCAGTTTTTGAAATTGAGATAATTTCGCACATTTAACCCCAACGAATCTCACATAATTTATACCATTTTAAAATTGATCACTGATCTAAAAATCGCCTGAATATTAAAAAAGAATTTTTATTCAAGAATAAATTCTTGGACCATTCTCTCTTAAGATTATCTGCAAGTTTATATAGATGAAAATATTTTGTGTAGACAGAGTCAAAATCATACTTTTGTTCGTCCCAAGTTTTCCTGCAGATAGAAAGCGTTTAAAATTAAAAAGAAATGTTCTTTGTCAAATTGAGAAATAATGTAGAAATTTGTTTTCTGCTAAAAATTTTGCATCCATTTGCTCGATGAAACTCCTGATTGGTCTTCCTGAATTTTGTCGTCATTATCTCAATATTTTCTCAGTCTTCTCTGATTTTCCTTTACATTTTGAATCTGATATAATAATAATCTTTACTTATTACTCTTTATTGACTTGCTAATCAAAAGTTTTAAGTAGCCTTCTCCGATGTTTTGAGCTGCTACTTTATCTCTATAATAAGGGAGCGCTTTCGTCTGTCGCGGTATTTTTTATTTTAGTACACAGGAATAAAAGGAAAATGGTTAGTATCTTGGTTGAACCCAAATGCGATTGAAGACATAACATGGAGCATTATTAAGCAAATATGGCAAAAACATCTTTCTCAAAATACCAATATGTTTGATACTGAGTTTTTAGTAATTTAGTTTTATTAAAAATTAATATTTATCGTCGTTTCTGAGTATGACTTAGAAATATTTTCTAAAAAATATATCGCATTTAAGAATAAATTTTATTTGTTCGGTTAATGCACAGCATTTTACTGATAATTCCATATTATATGTTAAAAATTAATCCTTAATATCTTAAAAAACTTTATTTCAAAAATGTCCAAATGTTTTCGAAAGAGCTATTTATATCCTTTCCTTACTATGAAAGATTTTCAATTTACCACTAAAAATAGAAAATTAATATTAATATAATATGCGTTTTTTGTGTGTTTATAATATCATTAAACAATGCCCACTTTAAAAGATGCGAGTTCTTATTAAAATTATAATCCTAAAAGTGTTCACTGCTGTTCCACTCCGCGATTTTCGAAACATGGGGAGGAAAGACTGTAGAGAAGAAGAATCAGAGGTCTCACTCCCATAGACACTAACTGCAACTTTTTTAACATTGCACTTCACATAGACAGTACGCCATCTGTGGCCAACAAAGGAATTAACCAGAATACGTCAGCGTGAAACAAAAAAAACTGAACTTCGTTATTTTATTTATAAAAGTGAAACTAAATGCTTAAATTTTTGATTAAATTAAATCTACTTTGATATAAGTTAGGAAACATGTATTCATCTTACCTGTTCTTATAAAGATCGACATCGAATACAACAAACATGGCGGCGACCTTGTTCCGTTTGAAACGGCGCGGGTATCGAAATGGCTAGCTCTTTTTGTTGGCGAGTGGGGGCGCTGATCAGATTGCGGAGTGAGACCTCTGATTCTCCTTCTCTGTGGGAAAACCTTTCGCCAATATAAGAAACCGATGAAAATTGGCGCAAATAGATTGTACTGTTGGAACTCAAACGAATTTGATATCCAAAAGGAATATGGAATGAAAGACATGAAAAGTGAACTTTGATTCTTTGAGGCGGTGATAAATCACTCGTGTGTGTGTGGAGAGCGATGGAGAGGGGGAAAGTGCGTGGGAGTCAATCTTGGACTTTGAACCTTCTCAAACAAGTGTTCTCAAAACAAACTTTGGAGTCTCCGTGAATGACCTGCCTAATCTATCGACTGGAATGGTTGAGAAAAAACCGCTCTCTGGGCCAGATGGGGTAGTGCAGTGTTGTGAATGCCCAGCTTTAAGTGGTGTTCGAAAGCAGGGTTGTTGAACGGGTTGTATAGAAACTAGGTGTCTATTGATATTGCCTATTCGGAGTAAACAATGTTGTGACCGTAAATGAATTTCGTTTGTAATGTAAAAATTCGCTTAACCGTCACCATCCGGACCAGAGCTGTGATGGATAACAGAAATCTCTCAATATATATGTGCAGAACGGGATTTCACTGCTGGCTTGAGACGAAAATTAAAATAAATTCTTTAATCTTCTGTCGGGCGCAACACGAATGCTAACACGTTCAGGTACAACTCACCTGTGAGTTTAAAAGTTAAATGTTTGCTTAGGCTTAAGGAAAAGCTTATATAACTGAGCCATTCTGTCATACAGAGCTATATTTACGTTTTTAAATAACTTTCTTGTATTTTCTTGCAATTTCAACAAACAAAATGTCCAGGAATTCAGGAGGGAGTTCACGTTTGCTTTCCCGTAAGGTTCCTTAGCACTGAAAACTGTTATCGATGAGAGCCTGAAATAATTCGATATTTTTGAAATAATATATTGGAAATAACGATCAATATCATTGAATTAGGAGCTTAGATACATCTATACGAACTTTTGAAGGTGTACAGAAAGAAATATTGAAGAAAAATTGGGAAATAAAAAATACAACCGTAATCGGGCGCAACTCATCTACCAGATTAACGTGCCCTCACGTGCATCAACAGAACACTAGAGAAAAAAATCACGATACCCTAGTATGAGTGGTAGTGAGCCAGGAAGATACTAAAGGTCTATCATGCTTCTCCCTGAAACCTGCACTTATGCACAAAAATATATGGGTGCTTCATCTCACAGATTAGATGCGTCCGACGGAAGGTTAAAAGTGAATAATACACACATACAATATTTAATTTCCCAAAACGATAAATATAAACTTCAATATAAGAGTAGTACAGAAAAGTATGTAACACTATAAACATACATTACCTTTATTTAGACGATGATGGATAACAGAAACTGAAGTTTTACTGTATTTGCTGTTGATGCAAGTTTAACCCTTATGAATCTCACGCAGATAAATTTTAAAAAAATTATTTACAGTTTGTGTAACCAATTTTATATTTAGGCTAAGTATATGCGAATGATTGAATGGTAGCATCTTCAGATGGAAAGCCTTGCTGTAATTACAATAGAACCAGAATATTGAAAACCTCATTTTAATGGCTGCATTTTTATAGAAAGAAAAATGCACTACAAATTAAAATTAACTTAATTTTTTTAATATAAAATGTATAACTTTCGTCATTGCGCTAACAGTTGCTGTGATATTTTAAAATGCTCACCATTTGTAATAATAATGGTATCTGACACACGATGTTATTAATCCATAGAAATTTCACTATATAGGTGTTTTTTTTAAACTGACACTACTCAGAGCCATCTGTAGCTCGATCTATCAGTTGAAATGACACATTTTGGAAGGATGACCAAAGATTACACGGGAAAAAAAGGATTAAGTGAAAAAATAGTTCCCAATGTCACCAACAGGGAAAATTTAGCGCTTTTGTATTCTATAGAGCTGAAAATGCTTCGACGGGTATGGAAAATCTTTCGGAAAGTTCTCCACTTCTACCCATACAAGATAAGCCACGGAAACACCAGCCACACACCTCTGCGCCTAACCGCCCGAAAGGTGGTTTTTACCAGGAAGATAAGCCGCGTATAGGAATTAAAGCGCAATGATTAAGATAAACGGGTGGCATTTGCTCTCACATTTCTTGCCAGGATGGAAGTGGACGATGCTTGGCCTTGGTGAATTCTATGGGGAGATGAGGCTCAATTTCACCTAAATGGGATTGTCTCACTCACAATTCTCGAATCTTTGGCATCCGAACAATCCCATGCAGTTCAGGAAATGCCATTACAGTCATCAAAACTCACAGTTTTGTGTGGCTTCACAGCAGATTTCATCTCCGGACCATTCATTTTGAGAATATTACTCTAACATGATATGTTTCTTCGGCCATCGAGAATGCTCTGTACAGGATGCAATGTGTGGTCCACGAGAAGGGTGGCCACATTGAAAGAGGTCTATACCCTCGCCTAGGAAGTGCCTTTATCAAATAAAGTGCTATGGTGCACTGAAATATCATATCTCTTACCCTTTTCGGAACTGTTGATGCATTAAATCGGCTTTGCACTGAAATTTCTATTTTCTTATTCTTTTGTCTAAATCTACAACAACGTACATCTCCCCCTATCGGCAACATTAGGAAGTAATATTTTTCACATTTTTTTTCATATAATCTTTTTTCCTATGTCGTCATTAGTTCTCCTATCAAATTTGGTGGCAATTCAGATGATAGATCGAGCTGCAGATGGCTTTGAGTAGTGTCAGTTTAAAGAAAACACAATATATTTGAGTTGATTCATTGTAACTTGAGTTTACAGAGGTGGGAATAAAAGAATGTAACCACATTTGGATACTATTATGCCTTATGGAAAGTTAAGACATTATTCAAGTTGTCATATATGCGATAAAAATTCTCGAGTCATCATACATTTTAAGTATAAGCAGTGATTAAATTCGATGCTAAAGAAGAACTTCTGAAAATTATAAATTGCATGATAATTATAAATAAAATAAAAATAAATTTATAATTAATAAATTCTACATTCTTAACTAAATTTTAAATATTAAGATGAAATCGCGTGACATTTTTTTCAGGCGATTTTAATTTTGAAGAGGTGTTTTGTGACGGCCTTTTATTGTATGAAAGCTTTTGCTGTTGTTTGTGATAACGGTAATTTTATCAAGAGCTTTGTGTATAAAATGATATACTAAACACATGGAATCACGAAACGCATTTAAAATTAGAAATACGCACTTATAAATTGAATAAGATACACTGATTGTCTGATAAAAAAATATCTCTTCTGATCATCGTTGCACTAATTTTTTTGGAATGACCAGTACTAGAATTTTAGCATAAACAAGTCAAATTAAATAAAAGTATATAAAAACTAAGCAAAATTTAGAAAGAAGGAAAGGACGTTAATGGTAATATAAAGCTGTTTTCGCAGTTTTTTCAGTATTGTGATTTTAAATATCTATGATTTCTATTTTTCTGCTCAAATAGGACAAACATTTACAAATTTCATTGTATATATTTTCTGTTAATAGAGAAGATGTTTCAACAAATGTGTAATTGAATGCATGCAAACATAATTAAAAATAATAGGTTGCAACTTTCAACAATTTCCTAATAATATAACTATAATTGTTGTTACAGTGCTAATGCAGTTCAAATGTTAAAAGTGATTTTGCACTTTTTGTAGTTATATTAATTTGAATGTGTTTCAGCGTTTTACAAAACACATATCCCATTATTATTGTTCTATTGACACCCTCACTGGCCCAGCCTACCCGAAAGGGTGTAAGGCCCAACAAGGGCCAGCTGGGAAAATAGACATTCACTGACAGCAAGACAAGGACATTCCCGAAATATGTACAAACTACACCCATTAACAAGGGTGGGAATTAATTACACAATATAATTACGGAACATTTTTTCCTTTCTAACAATGTTGTCAAACAGCAAACAAAGCAACACAATAAAATGTATCATTAAAATTCCATGCATATAAGGATAAATTCACAAATCAGAGAGAAATCAAACGAAGAGAAAGTATTTTAATCTTCAAAAAATTCGAACTCGAGATTTTATGAATCTCCGCGTTTTAGACATTCCTGAGTTCGAAAAAAACAAGTTTCGAATTATGTCTGTCTGCCGGTGTGTCTGTGAACACAATAACTCTGAAACTATTAAAGCTACAGGGATGAAATTTTGTATGTGGTCTTTACACACAATTTGTAGATTTCTATCAAATATTGGACAAAATCTGTCCACGCGAAGTGTGTTTGGCTGTTTGTTCGTGTTCATGTGAACACAATAACTTAAAAAGTTAACCAGCTAGTTGGATAAAATTTGGTACACAATTTTATCATCAGGAATGTAGGTTTGTATCAGATTTTGGACCAAATCCGTCAACACGATGACTGTCTATCGGTCTGTATAACCGCATGCTTCTGAATACCATAACTCCTAAACGTAACGACTTAGATAAATGAAATTTAGTATGTGGTCTTCTAATCCTAATTGTAGACCTGTGTCCAATTTCCGTTTCAATCGGTTAAAAAAAACGTTCAAATTGCATATTAAATTTTTCTTACTATGACGCTAGGCCATTTGCGTCTTGGCAAGCATGACCTTGGTGCGCGCTGAAAGAAACTCATGGATAATTACTGAATTCTGGGTTATAGTAGGTTTGAATTTTTTATCCACGCGAAGAGAGAGAAGGTTGCCATAATTACCAAGCATTGATACGGGACGTTTATGTGCCAAATGAATAAAACACGAATAAAGTGTGTACGTAATAGCTTATTTTACTCTGATAAAAAATCAATAAAGCCATCTTATAAAATGAACACGTAGAATAATAAAAAAGATGCGAGACTAATCAAACCCTCACACTTTAAAGCTGATTTTACTTTCTTAATTATATCATTTTCTTCTATCAGATAATTATAAAATTGGGCTCAAATAATTTGCAAATTATAATGACGCAGAGTTTATTAAGAAAACGGGACAAAAACGGGACAAATAGTAATACGGGATTGATTTGTGAATAATTTAAAAATATGCATCTCATCCCAATGCCTCAACAACTCTAAAAAATTTTAAAACCAATAAATCCAGAGAGTAAAACCAATTATTCAGCAGTGTGAACTCGGGGCTTGGGAAGGAAGAGCAGTACAGTGGCCATCTCCACTTTTTGAAAAGACGATTTTTTCAAAGATATAAGTCTATTTGACCCTCTTAAAACCTCCCGAACATAAATTGCAAACTAGAACGCATTATCGAAACTTTTCGATTGTCATGCAGTTTATATTTCAAATCTCACTTTGACTAGATGTGAAAGAAAATCTACTTTTCTCAAAACTTTTCTTATTTGGAGATGGCCACTTTTGCAGCTACACGACACATATAAAAACTTGAAAAAATTATAATTTTTTAGGTGTAATCTCTTAGGTGTATTTCAATAATAAAATTATCATACGCTACTTGCCGTTTGAGGTGATTATACACTTCATAAGTTGTTATTCATTCGACTGTATTATTGTACTAGTTAAACTTGTTTTTCATTCAATCCGTATTGTCCACTTTATCTGGCGCATCCTTTTCTTTTATTTAATTTACTGACAAAGAGAGCTCTGTAGCGAACTGCCTTTTCATTTCTGATCCCATGTTCCATTGCGAGATTGACGGTAGGACGTGGAAGTTTGAAGAGTGGGTGCCGGCTCAGGTGTCATCTGATCTCCGTTAAAAATTATGATGTCCGTCACAAAACAGTCTTAGTGTAGTTTCGAGACGGTACTTTAATTTAACAAGCTAATCGGTCAATCATGATGATCAAGCAAATGTTAATCTATCCCAATTCTGGTCAGAAGACGCACGAAATAAAATTAGAATGTTTTAGAAACGTTTGCAATCTTTGATTTCGAAAATCATACCATATATCCAGTTCTACTTTCACATATTAAATATTGACGTGAAAACGTCTTCCCGCTCGTTACAGTGATAGTCGGTCGAACATTCTTGTGTGACAAAATACCGTCAGATTTGAATCGCTAATAACTACGAGACTAATAATAAGAAAAGAATGGTTGCCCCCCCAATGGACAGATCATATCTGTAAAAATGTGTCGCATAGTATTTGTTTTGCCTGTGACGTCATCTTACCAGTGTAGACGCATGCGCTTGATTGTTATGAATTAGCCTTATGTAAGGTTATAAATAAGTGTAGCGTGGAAACGCGTTTAGCTAGGCGGTTGATTCTGGTGTGATTTTAAAGAGCTTGAGGAGTAATACTGGGACCCAAAGTGAGACAATAAAAATATTCATCAGAATAAAAGTAAAAATGGGTATGAAATAGAAAATTTCAAACTCCGCAGGTTTTTTGATTATAACACGCAGAGTGTTCTTTCGAATTGTACGAAACTTAAAGAATACTTGACAATACGTAAAAGAAAAACATTGTATTAAAATTTGAATTCAAAAATTTGAATATTACGGGAAATATGAGCATTTGTAGTAAATAATTTTTTACTGTGCATACGCGAGATTTAGTTCTGTAAACTGTCAACAGATGGCGCCCTTAAAAGCTACTCTAATTAAAGCATAAGAAAGGCGAATAGATTACAGAATAGATAAATCACAAGTTTATCACATGTAGCAAGGGTCTGTGGTAGCTTGTGATTTATCTATTCTATTGCCATTATACTACTCCGTGTAAATATTGCATTAAAGAGTTTGATAATTAAATTTCATATTAATACGAAACACTCGTTTTCATAATTTTGTCCCGACGTTTTCACGAAAAATCTACGGCGCGGACCCGAACTGCACCTTTCCCATGTTTTTTTTACGCGTGGTTTGCATATGTGAATGTATATAATATGTTTATGTCAAGGCAGAATGCAAATCACTAAAAATACGATAAAATATTGATAATGAGAATCTAAAGTAACCTTTAGAACCTAACTAACCTTCTTACAAAATGCAATCTCGAAATACTTTTTTTTATTGCATACAATTTTAAGCGTTGTTACGGATCTAGTTAGTTGCAAAAGTGTTTGAACTTTCACAAAAGCGTTGAATATAGATAAGAAATATGAATTGGGGGCTAATCAATTAACTCTAACAAATAAAAATCCGATGATAAAAGAGATATCAAATATAAAAGAACTATTGAATGTTGTTAGAGAAATGAAGGAATTTTTACGACACTCGGTCGTACAAGGGAACGAGGTTGCTGACTAGTTGGCCAAACAGAGGACTCATAGCCTGTCTATAGTTTCTATAGACACCGCTAAAATGTCTAGTTTACGGCGGTGTCTATAGAAACAGGTTATCGTAAGAAGAATCCATTTCTAGTAGGTAGAAGTTCATTCAAATGTGCTACATTCGCGCATTTAGCGCCAAATGGGCTATGTATGGCAACCGAGAAGACGAATGATCAACTACTCTTTTTACCACCGCAAGGTGGCTCCAAGAATAAAATAAAACTCCGACTTCCGTCGGATTCCTCCTATTCGAAATGAATCTTCCCTAGCATAACCAGTTGCTATAGCGACCGCCGTAAACAGTGGACACAGTTTTCGTGGCGGACAGACAGCATTAACATCAAGATCGAATTCCCTAATTCTTGCTCAAGAAAAATCTCAAAAAGCTCCCCCTTGGTTAGATAAATGGAACTTTTTTTTAAACGTTCATCTAACATTTGCATTAGTACCCCAAGTTAACATTAATGTAGTTACATTCAATTCAAAAACTATTAAGTCCATCACAGGATATGGGTCCTTTGTTGCCTATCTCTAAAGGTTCGATTCTACGGCGACAGATGTGATCCAGAAAACTACACTTGGTAAAAAAGTTTGATTTTACTAAACACAGTTGTGGAAACCTATCGACCTGGTGGGAAAATATTGTTCAAAACTAAAGATCCCTAGGAAGAATTATGAACATTACCAAGTTTCAATATTTAAAAAGGCATGGTATCATCATTGACTAAGGAAGCCTGTTCTGACGTCCATTAGGCTATAATTTTATTTTTATTGCCTTCCCCCCGTTATATCTGTGATATTTACACCAAGAGTATGTTGTTTAAATGTAAACCTTATCAGATCCGTTATCTCTGGATGGACTAATAATAATAATGAATTTTTGCGAGAATTCCTTAAAATTTTTGATACCGCATAAAGGATTAAAACTACAGACAATAAGTAAGAAAAAGATTATTGCAATGCAAGACAGTTCTAGACTTTTTCATACGGGCGAGTCTGCACGTTAGTTTTTATTTCAATGTCATCATAATCAAAGTTCAAGTTAATGTCAAAATGACTCCTCCCTACATTAAGCCCCTTCGGGTCAAAACACTACAAACTGGATATATTATAAATGCAAATTTATTTATTGTATAGAGTTGCAAAATTTTCTTCAAGCATAAGCTTGGCATCTTTAATATTCCAGGAACAATAAGCGAAAGTTACAAAAAAAATTATTATCAGCATCAAAACAAGGGGAAAAGTAAGATAATAAATGTAGCATCAGATAGAGCCAATAATGAGATGGAGAATTTAAAGTAGAAGCTATTGTAAGACAAGAAAATTCTTCAAATCCTCTCAAATTGTTCATGCATCCTTATCCAAATTTATGCTTTGGAGAAGCAACGGGATTAACAGGTTCAAGTCGGTACTAAATAGTTCTCGGCTGCAATACTGGCACAGGTACTTCCTTGTTATAGCAGCCTCCAGAGATTGAATCCCCAAGCAACAGAGATATATCGCAAAACGGTGGTAAAATCTCGACAAGGCATTTGTATTCCTATAAAAACGGCACATGATCTCATATTAGCATCTTATTACTTTTTTGCTAAGGTTCTCGAATTCACATTATTTTTTTTAAATATTCCTTATTATGGGACCGATATGTGGGCAGCGGGCAGATTTTTTAAACTTAAAAAAACATCCTAAACCTAGTAGTCTCGTTAGAACATAGAACTTACGAGCTTTGCGAACTCATAGCTGCGATCTTGGCGTAATTCGATGGTCGCCAAGTAAGCTCGGTGTGTGTGGGGGGTATTGTAAGGATGTTCCCTGGCACAACTCGAAAAATACGAAATTTCGAGTTATTGACCGTTCATATTGTTGAATCGTCAAATCGAATGTCAATCAATTATGGCAATCGAAACATTGTCAAATCGTCTTCTTTGACAATGTTTGAAATAGTCAGTAAATCTAAAAACGGTCAATAACTTCGTAGGAGTCAGTTCGAACTCCTACGAAGCCTTTTAGCAATTAATTAAGAATGTGATTCCTGCATCTCAATGCAAAAGAAATCTTTAACCTTCCAGCTGGCGCGCTTTTTCAAGAGATACTTGCATTGTGCATCGTATTACATATTTATATCGTTCTTTTATGAATTAAAGTGCAATTTTTATTTATAAAATCTTTGTTCACTATTAAGATAATAAATACAGATAACGTAAATAAAAGCTGTATTTATTTTTGTAAAACAGCTCCATATATTTATGTAATACGATGCATGATACGTCGTAAAATTTGTGCAGGAGCGCCCGCTGGAAGGTTAAACACGTTCATCTCAAAATTTCAGTGCTGTGCCATTATAGCAGCCTATGAACAAAATGTTAAAAAATTGAGTGAGCGTGCGAGTTTTGTGGTACCGACAGAAAGTAAATCAAGCAAACTGACATGACCAAATTATACAATCAATCAATCAGCATATATAGTTGTTATATTTCAAAAAGTTGGAAATTTATTCGGAGTTTTTAAGAAATTGTACCATGGATTTTGAATCACCATTTCAACTAAAAGCACTTTCTTGTAAGGAGACTCCGAATGCTGGTTTTTATTTATTCCACCAAATAAGAAAGAATATTATGCATTTTGAGTTTTTACGGAGCGAAATGCAAAACTTATCAAGAAGATGGCCCAAATTAAAAAAGGATTACGAATTTTTATGTGGCTGTTGTTCCAGGAAATTCCGTGAAATTAAGTCACAACCAGCCGATCATAAAATTATTCTGAAAAGCATATTTCATGCCAAACGGTCTCTTGATGAATGTGTTCAGAATCTGCAATATTATAAAAAACAGATTCGTCTAAACATGGACATGATCCAAAATCTTCTGTTACGCAAGGATACTTTTCGCTGTCGATTGTGCTGGGATTTCATAAAAGTAACAAGACAAGATCAGTGGCATTTTCATGTATTACTATTGCATTACGAGGAAAAGTGCAAAGAATTACTAAAATACGAAGAAGAGTATGACAAGATGTTATCTTCCAATGTATTCGAGAACTAAAGGTGATAATTTTATTTAAAAATAGTTGTTTAGAAATTCATGGCAATTTTTCATACAAATAGCATTTAATAAATGAATTATATTTTTAAGAAACTGTATTTATTATATTCAAGTCTGCTGAGATTTCACAAAATTAACGAGACAAGAACAGTGGCATTTTCATGTATTGCCGTTGCATTACGAGGAAAAATCAAAAAATTACTAAAATGGGAAGAAGAGAATGACAAAATGCCAATTTCCGGTGTTTTCAAGAGCCAAAGGTGATAATTTTATTTTAAAATTGTTGTTTAAAAATTCATTGTAATTTTGCATACAAATAGCATTTAATAAACTAAAAAATGTATTTGTAAGAAGTTGTGTTTATTATAACGTTTTAAAATTTTTATTGGATCATAATATTTTTAAAAATGACGAAAATACTGAGTTTTCTTCCAATATGAAATATAATAAATGTTAGCAAATTGATATTCTATTAATTATAATTTAAACTTCAAAGTTTTAGTTAGAAATGAATAATCTTCAAATTCTTTCTCAAAATTTGTAGGGAAATCCTTCTGTATAAAAATATATTCTCAAATATCTGTGTGAGTTGAAGCTCAATACGGTAGGCTCAAACTAGTATTTAGCAATATTTTGTAGAAGCATGTACCAATCAACAGTTCTATATCCATATTTCCTTAAACAAACAGTTATATAACTATGATAAAAGTCTAAACCTTAGATTTAACTTAAAATGTATATAATACACTTCTAGGAAATAAAAAACTGGAGTTGTGTTTATAAAAGCAGAAAATATTGAAGTATTTTATTTGCTCTTCTAAACATGGGAGGAAATCAAAGATATCTTTCATGAATTCTTTAAATACCAGTAGATAATTATCACTCGAACAAATAACAAAAAAATGAAACAGTATTAACCCTTTAACAATTTCATTTTCTTTGCTATCTAATAAGATGACCCCTTCTGTTTTTGAAAGGGGTTGTCGCTTTGATTCTTAGGAGAAGCCATAAAATATTTGAGATGTTTATGGATTCCACGAAACTTTTGTGTCAAATTATAAGGCTAATTGCTGATTAACCCTCAAGTAGTCAAGTGTATGCGAGAGATACTTATACTGTGCATAGTATTACATACTTCCATCGTGTTGTTGTTTCGTGTCCCGCTGGTCCAAATACTAGACCAGGTCCATGATACCATGTCGCTCTAACAGTACCACAAGTCCAAGTTCCCCCTCACTCCACAGCAGCCTCGCAGAAGCGCCAATACAGTCAATGACATGAGCAGGAGGAGCAGGACAGGAACAAGGGAATAAGTCTTTTCTTTGTTGACGAATTTCAAGCTTTTGATATGGCCACTACGAAGTCTGGCCAGTGCAGTCTGTGCGGATCTTGTACCTTCGGACTGTAGGGACAGACCAGGACGATTTCCAGCATACCATTCGTGTGCAGGAGGGAATTTCTAAGTAGAATTTGCTTTAGCCCTGTGGATAGAAAATATTTCGGACTCAAAAAGTTCACCAGAGGCAGCAGAAGGAAGAGTACTTCTCTCTTTCGCAAGCAAGTCAGCCACCTCATTGCTGAAGACTCCAACATGGAAGGGAATCCACTGAATGCAAACTCTGCTTTTCTGTGAAAGTATAGCAATTTTGGAAATAATTTCTTGACCGGTTTTTTCTGGAATTTTCGGCCAATTTTTTAAGTATTGGATTGAACTTTTGCTGTCCGTCAAAATATAGGTGTTCAGCATGAAGCTAATAAATAAAGATTGCACATATAAAATATTCATTTTTTTGTGAAACAACAAGATATAAATATATAATCTTAATATAAATAAAAGTCATTATGGGTTTGTATGTTTGTATATTTGTATGTTTGTATCTATGTTCCACATCTCCTCCTAAACCACATCACTGATTTCAACCAAACTTTGCACACTTATTAATTAGGACCAGGGGAAGATTACTGTCAACTTCTTAAAGCTCAAAAGTTAATTAAATAGTCAGTTAATTAAAAAGTAACCGAAACCGTTTTTCCGCTGTAAGTTCGGAGCAAATTATCCCCCCAAAATTATTTTTATACCATCTTAAAGTTCAAAAGTTTACCTTTCTAATGATATCAATGTTATATCTTTGACATTTGTCCTTCAATTTTTATTAATATTTCAATATTTAATACAAAGTTGACACGCAGACGATTTTAAAATAAATCAAATTTAATGATACTACATAGAGTTGATACTGATGAGTTGCTAGGCAACGGTATAATTACTTTGCCATTATTTTTTCTGTTTATTTTTTTTCAAATATCGTTTGACAATGTTTTCCTTGGTTCTTAAAGAATTCTAAAGCTTATTTAATTAGATTAAAAAATCATCGCAGTTCATATTACCTGTCATTTTTACCTGCGTTTCCTAAGAAATAATAAATCCTTAATAATATATTAAATGAGAAAGTGTGTCTGTTTGTTATTCTTTCACAGCAAAACTACACGTGGAATAACTTATTTTTACTGTCAAACATCACGTGATCATAAAGCAAACCACGATTATGTGATCTTTCTGAGAAAATAAACAATTTTTTTATGGAATAATAACTGAAATTACTCAATTCGACGCTTGATTTTCATTTTTCGAGTTTGCAAGTCTATTTAATTTTAGTTATTTATATTTGTATCTTTTCCGTATCAGATTTTATTCAAAAAGCTGTCTATAAATTGACGCCGGGACAGAAATCTATCGATAGATATGATATAGCTGCAAGAGTTTTTGGATTAATATTTAGAAACTAATGTTAATTATAACTAAAGGAAAATATGCGAAAATATAGTATTTTGTTTTATGTATTCTTTTGAATGGTAGAAGTGGATGACATATAGCATGATGGATAGTATATTCCACAGATTTTAAGGGCCTGATGATACCATTGAGTACAATGATGTAATTTACAGTAACGGAGAATATATGAGGAATAGAGAATGGTTGTTGAATTGATAATTTTGCCACTGATTAATGAAAGTTTAGGTCAGATAAATAAAAAATATGTCACAAACGGAGGGAGGGATTATAGAATATCTACCTGTAGATATGCTAATGGGCAATAATAATTAACATCAACTTCTTCATATAACAGATAACAAGCTCTTCAACTCCTTTAGAATTGTCAAGGGTACTCTTCCGACAAACTGAGATTAAAAGTCGGTGTGCTAGTACTATTGATACGTAATCTCAATGTACCGACACTGCGCACGGTTACAAATTACACACCTAGGTCCAAACGTCGTGAGAGTGTTTAACAGCGAGAGAGTGTTTTTAATTTCACGCATTCCGATAATACCGAATAATTTACTATCCAAGTTCAAAATGTAACAATTCCCTTTAAAATTAGCATTTGCCAGGTTCAGGGCCAGACACTGAAAGGGGCAGGCGTACATTTGGAAAAACCATATTTTTCCCATGGACAACTATATATGGCGTGTTCACGTGTGTCCAGACCATAAAACCTCTACATCCGTGCAAAAAACGTAAAAGAAAAAAACGTAGGATACAAAAGTGTGTTAGCATAGATAAACAAATTACCCAACTATAACAGCATACACTTCTGTTAGTCGTCCAATTATGTATTGTCAACAGACAAAACTTTTAATTTCCCGTTTCAACATGTAACGAAACATTTACATTCGTGAATTTAAAAAAAATTAATAATTCAAATTCATCGCGCACGAAGTCGTGGGTAACAGCTAGTACTATATAAGTACCTCGTACATACGCGCGACTGCTGGAGGGTTAAATTTTAGTTTATAAGACTAAAAATGCGATAACTCGATGAACGCACGGCGTAAGGGCAAAACTCTTAATAGTCTAGTCGAATTGCACTTTAACCTGGAAGAAATGTATAACAGCAATTTTATTGCTTTAAGTTGTTGAGTCAGCCATACAAAACATGGCACTATATTTTGTACCAGGAGATCGGGGAAGGGGGAGGGAAATACAAACGAGCGGTTTTTTGCGTTTAAATGAAAAGCAATTAATCTGAGAGGAAAAGTTTAAATTATAAAGCTATAGTTAGTAAAGTGATCTATAAAGTGACATTTTGAATGTTAAGATATCTTAATTACATAATGAGTAAATTGAAAAAAACAAAGTTAGGAAAATTATTTTATTTAAAATTTAAGCTAAATTTTGGAAATTCTACTGTAGTACGTATTTCATATGATGGAATATGAGGAGAAAAATTTCAGAATGATATCTGTTCAAATTTTTCGGAAAAAAACAGGGTCGTCGAGAAATGCCTAGAAGTACTTTTCTATCTATTCGAATTCGTGGAGAGGATTATTATCCTATTCTTAAAGTGTTCTACGGTTTTAAATGCCTTCTATAAGGTCGTTTTCAAAAAGAAGTGGTGAAAATTAACTTTGTAGTTATCATTTTGAGCCAATTATTATGTCTGAACGCAATCAGCCATAACACAGAACGAGTTCAGAACAGAACAGCGCGAAGAATCAACAGCAATATTGAATTTTTTGAATGTTGAACATCCTGATTACTCATGTATACCTCTAAATTAAATACATAATTTAAATTGCATTTCGATGATAACTATTCGAGAATTCAATAAATTTCCGTTTGTTGCATGAACTCTCCTCATTTTATTTATATTAGAGGACAAAAGCAATTCAGCTCTTGCAATGCCGATATCTTTCTGAATATTCACGCTATTGAACTGGGATTTTTATATAAGTTGCCCTATATATCTGGCTCTGAAATTATGAAAGAAAAATTGCTGTACATTTCACTCATGCACAGTTACTTATTATTTAATACAAATATTCATATTTTTTAATATTCAAAGTACTTACTTAAATTTTAATACAGAATCTCTTTTATGTATTGTCATATTTTCTGTAAGTTTCATGCAATTTGATTTAAAATTCTGCAAGTTATAAACAAAAAATATGCAGAAAAGTTGGAGACTTTTAAAAGAAACCTTTATATGAGTCTTTCAGAACCCAATGGGGTTAAGTTCATTTTTTGATATTTTCTGATGTTTGTAAATTTCAATGGAATTACTAATATTTTTTTAGTTATTAAAAGATTTACTGCTTGCTTCATTAGAATACTTTATATACTTTTGCTTATCAAATTAATAAGCCAAAAATTAAAAAATAATGCATTAGAAAACATTAGTTTTCTTAATTGTTTTTGGACTTAACAGCATTGGCCTCTGAACGACTCATATCTTCCCAATTATTTGTGCTATGTTTACGAAAATGCACGTAAATATTATGCACATCAAACATAACCACTGATGAAAGTTAAATCTCATTATCAGCTTTCTGTGAGACGGGATGAGTCGAAATTCCTTTTCATCTACATCACTTTCTGGTCCCCTCCTAATAGCCCTCGTGACCGAATCTTCATTGTAAAATGTGAGTTCCGACGATAGTATGTCCCACAATTCTCAGCAACTTATTGAGAACCATGGTATCCATATGAACTCTAATTCCTTAGCATCTTAAGAAATGTGCATTACTTTTGGACACCAATGTATATCTAGTTATTGGAATTGGAAAGACTAAACAAAACACAGAATGTAAAACTATGTATCTGTAGGGTTATTACGATATATAATATTAGTTCTGAAAAGGAAGTGAATTTCAATGGGTTAAGAGTTATAGTATATGTAACCAGCCCAGATATATCGGAAATAAACTCTGTCTATTCCACATGCATACCACAACTGATCTAGCGGGTTAAGACATAGCATGGCTTGCATGTGTTTTGGGTTCTATCCTTTGCTTATGCTCTTAATCAGCGTGATTCTAAACCAGGTATACCTATGTGTACGTTAGTAACGAACTGTCGGTTACTGGCGAGTTTCCCCTGAAGGTCCCCCAGGAAGGCTACTACCCCCTGAAAGCTTCGTAAGGCTTATAGCTCAGATACTACAGGGTCGCTTTGACCAATAGAAAAAATGTTGGGATTGTGGGCAATGAGGAAGCGGACAAGGCCGCCAAATTGGCGAGTACTCAAACTAATTCTACTGTCCCTTTGACTGATTTTAAAAAGTATACAAAAGTACTCTTTTATTCAAAATGGCAGAGACAGTGCGATGCGGAGACGGAGAAAAAGCTTCACGCTGTTAAACCCCACGTGCAACCTTGGCCTTCTCTAATAAACCGGAAAGCGGATACGCTTCTCACCAAGACTACGAGTGGGTCACACTCGATATATCCATAGCCATCTACTATTCGGAGAACAGGCACCAGTGTGTTACCAATGCAATTGCAGTATGTCAGTCCGCCATATACTGTCTGAA
Source organism: Araneus ventricosus (assembly GCA_013235015.1). NCBI lineage: Eukaryota > Metazoa > Arthropoda > Arachnida > Araneae > Araneidae > Araneus > Araneus ventricosus. Next base: position 129,126 of record BGPR01003435.1, read on the forward strand.
TGTCCGAATTTTAACTCGCAACGTTTAAATTTTGTTAGGGACAGTTCTGTTGATTTATCTGTTTTACTTGGCAAGGCTCCACATGTGAACCTTTTTGCTTTTTTGCGGTTTTTATCCACATATTTGAGCAGTGCTCCATTGTGTATTTTTTTACCACTGATTTTTTTTATATATTAATTGCATACTTTTATCTTGACGGATCTCTACATAGTTTGGCGCAGCATGGTCAAATCTATGGCTCTTGCGCTACAAATCCAACTCAAACTCAAACCAATAGAAAATGCCACACTTCTTCTTTCAAGGGCGTTATCTTTAAACATTCGTGAGTGTTTGGCTTAATTCAGTATATTAACCCTTCGCAGTCGATGCCGCCACAGTGGTGGCATTCGTAAGTCGTCGTAGAAGTCGTTTTTTTGTATTAGACCTACACCGACCAACCGACCCAAACGGTGGGCTAGTCGTTGTGGGTCTAAAACAAATCTAAACGAAAAAAAAAAAAAAAACGACTTCTACGACGACTTGCGAATGCCGCCGCTGTGACGGCATCGACCGAAAAAGAGTTAACGCCCCTTTTTGAAGGCTATTTTGGGACGGATCTCGTAATTTTGAACCGTGGTTAGACAATGGAGGAAGTCATCCGAGCCGGCACCCCATCTCCAAACTTACGCACCACACCAGCGGGAGGATGTTGTGACTTGGTTGGAGAACATCCCCATTCAAATATTTTTAATTTCTTGAAAAGCTATTGGTTTTACTTATGTTATTTAATTTTACGCGAGTTTTGCACCTTTCTTCTCACTGATCTTTCATTCAGTAACAACATTTTTTTTCTTTTAGCCGATTTGTTTCGCCTCTATCTCATTTTAGATTTTAACTTCTGACTATAACTCTCACCATACGTTTGACGCTGCATGACCAGGTCTAATTCTTGTGGCCAAAACGTCCAACTAATCAGTATTCACCAAGAGTCTTCGACTCATGGAAGTGGCTAGAGGTGCTAGAAAGCAAATGGGATTAGGATCGCCACCAATGCCAGTAAGGAAAATATTAATTCGTGTAAGTATTCTGTAATTGAATATTTAAAATTCTAAACTTCATTAGAAGTTGGGCAACATTCAGAAACAATAAAAAAGTGATTAGAAAGGCATGGGCTACATGATTGAACATAATGAATTGACTGCGTGATGAAAATGTTCTTGCAGAATTCAAAAACAATAAAAAAATTACTGAAAAGGGACCTGCATTCAACAAAAAAAATCATTATAAATATGCAAAGATTAATAACGACAGCAAAATGTATTGGAAAGGTAACAGAATTCAACAACAGCAAAATAAAAATCGGAAGGTTGCAAAATACAATAAAAGTAATCACAGGATGAAGATTTCGATTGAAATTTACATGGTTATTTGGATTCTATATGCTACAAATGTGTAAGAAGCGCTGATTTAAATTCTTTTCAATTCTTATCACTCTGAACAAATATTGCATAGAATGCGACAGTTTTCACATTAAAATTCAATACCAGACGGCGAAACACGTGAAGTAAACAGACGAAATCTTGAATTTGTTTTCGCTTCCCAATACGGAAGGACGTATTTGGTAACTATAAAAAACCCATAATTGACAGTCAGTGGAAATTCTTTGACAGCCCCTCGAAAATTTGCGGATATTTTTATCTGCATTACAAAGCCAAACTATTTTTTCTATTTTTTAAATTTAAAAAAAATGTTGACTGCATGAATGGGTCTTATTGGTTGTTAATTCACAACAGATTTTCTTACATAAGAATTATCAAAAATTTATTGTGACTGAATTAAAAGTTCGTGCAGAAAATGCTTTTGAAGTTGGAATTTATATTGTTTTGACTGCCCAGTTTTATTGTAGAAAATGTTTTAATTTCTATAATGTGAGTACAGACACGATGCTAATTTAGTTTATTTAGGCTCGATATTGTCTAACTCCTAATTTGAAGTATACTCATATAATAGTTTGAGGGACTTAAACTATTTGTAAGGTGGTTACAAACAGCATGGATCAGCAACACGAGGGGAATGAGACTGAAATAAATTAAGGGTGAAACAGGTGTAGCATCCTGTATATAAAGGAAATTACCAACGGAAGTGTTCTCCAATCGATTTATCGCCAACTTCCACAATTTGTCGACTTTCTGTTTAAATTCGACGTAATTTTTAAGAACAGAATATGAATTTTGTACCTCTTCCCATGATCGGATTGAATTAGAAATTTAAAACAGCTAGGAGAGAATCGCCGAATATGGACCACCTGGACATTTTTAATGTACAGTGATGGAGAAGGAATTTTAATGAGAAACAAGTAGTAGATCTATTTTGTAACTTATTTATCTTCAGAACAATGGGATTAACTTTTGATGAAATACACTTTAAGTAAGAAAAAAAGCAGCTTAAAAAACGTGTCATCGGGGTCCAAGCAAGGAAAACGGATGCCTTGATTGGACCACTAATTTCCTTAAGCACAATTAAAACAAACATATTTGATTCACAAATTCACAGCAGCACACAATACATGAGCCTAAGTGTGGCATTTTATGCACTGTGCATCACTTCCTCTTCTCCCTTTGTTTCCCTACAAATGATACGTGTCCAAAACTTGTATACTTTTTGATCCAACATTTTATGGCTTTAGTTTGCTTTTACGCTTATTTTTGCTTTCACTTGTTCCAATTCCATTTTACAAGGACTTAAACAGCAGTAGTGCTAAAGTGCTTTCTGATCTTCCTTATAGTTGAAGATCATAAACCCATTGATTTAAATGACCCAATTTAGGCAACTGTTTATGGTCAAATCTAGGCAAATGTTTGTGATCGAATCTAGGCAATCTTTGGCCAACAACAACAACAAAAAATTCTCATATCCTTCATTTTAATATATTTCGACAAAATGATTATAGCAATTTGAAGTCCAAAAATTTCTTATCTGAGGATATATTAACAAATTTTCCTACTTAATTTAAATCAAAGTTAGGGATTTATATCTTTTGTGAAAATAATTAATCGATGATACTTAAATCTAAACGCTTGTTTTGCAACTGTAACTACGTAACGCTTTCTCTTAAAAATGATTTTATACTCGCCATTTACATCATTACAACATAAATTGCCTATTTAAGGTCTATATATTTAATAGAATCAAAGTTAAGATACCGTTACAATGTAGACGCAGGTCCAAATTCGGCGACTGTTTTCTGTACAATTTTAGTGTCAGACCATAAACTAGATTAATTTATTTAGTTCTTTGCTTTTTTCACTTATTGCGTTCACATACACATGAATGGATAGACCAAGAAACAATCAAATTGTTAATAAATTTGATACAGATCCACAATTGTAGCGGTGGAACCATGTTTAAGTCATGTCACATTGTACCCATCAAGCTCATCGTGCTTTTCAGTCGTGTTCACATGTATACGTAAGGCAGTCAGACTGAGAAGATGAAAAGACGGTAAGGTCCACATTCAACATCCTGCCAAGAGTCTCGACTCATCCACACTGCTGGAGAAAGGAAGAAATCTCTTTTTTACAGGACATGGCCCATTTTTCTCGTATCTGAAAAGGTTTAACCTTGCATCGGTAGCAAATTGTCCATGTAGAAACACAAACGGCACTCCTTTGTATTATGCGATAGAGTACAGTCTGACTGCATCCTTCCACATGACTAAACCAGCACAGCAACATGACCTAACCTGGTTTCGCAAAGTCCCTTCGAACAAAGGCTCCCGACTTAAAAATCTAACGTTTGCTTCATCATCTTAACCCTTTGGGTACATTTGACGAGTGAGACTCGTCATCTGCTTACTTGGGCGAAGTTACGGTGGACGAGTGAGACTCGTCATCTGCCTACTTGGGCGAAGTTACGGTGGACGAGTCTGACTCGTCATCTGAATTGAAGAAGAATTATTGGCGCAAGTGGTCCTGCCAAATTATAATATCCGTGGGCGTCCTACAAGTAGCGATGCGCCACATCGTTTGCAAGCGAAAAATTGGGCACATTTTCCGGAGAATATTCCGGCCACAGAATTAAAGAAACACCCTACAAAACGGTGTCGCGTATGTTATAAACATAAAATAAAAAAAGAAACCACTTGGCAATGCAAACAATGCCAGGTACCTTTGCATTTACCGACATGTTTTGAAAAATACCACACGGTAGAAAATTATTAGACTTTAAGTTGGTTCTTGTTTTATATAAATATTTATATTTTGTTTCATTAATATATTTATTTATATTTTGTAACTAAATTGCTGTTTCAAAAATATATTTATATCACCAATATAAGTATATTCCAAATAAAATGTATTACTTTTACATTTTAATCCATATAGCGACAAATTAAATCCGTCCCATGGGCGTAAAAATCTTCAAATAATTCAGTATTCAAAGGGTAAATGAATTTCAAGAGCTTTTTTAAATGAATCCATGATCAACTTCCACTTCAGTCTTCCTCCAACATCTACAAGCCGATGTTGGGAATTTGTTGCGTCTTCTTCGTCTATGTGGCAGCTCCCATTTATTTTTTCCCCTATCACAGAGAAGTTTTACTTTAGGGATGAAGGAACACTCGACCGAACAGAGACTCACGTACTTAACACTCACATATTAATTTGTTTCGGTAGTATTTTCTTTTAGAAGATTAATATTTTTTCTTTTTTGTTGTAATTGTGCATTTCATGTCCATTTTTAATTTTTTTCAAAAATTTTATTTATTTTTTGCTTTTGTTTGTGTATATTTTTATATGCATACACCTCTTACTTTCTTGTATTTTATCCCAGAATTTTAGATTTGTGTATTTGTAACCATTTCCAACTCACTTTTTCTGTCATAGTTTACCAGACAGTTGAAAAACGTTTTCCGATGTCTCTTTCTCTTCATGTCCGCTACTCTGTTTAAAAAACCAAAAGGTTTTAGTCGCAGGGGCATGAAGTAGTATTATGTTCTGTATAAGGAAGGTCAAATAGATACACTTCACGTATACGGATTTCATCAAACGCTTGATACAGATCTACAATTTTCGTGCAATGACCGCATACTAAATTTGATTCTTCTAGCTCAGAGGTACCCAACCTTTTTCGTTGTGCGAACCACCTGTTGTGTAAGAAATATTTTGAGGCCCACTAACTAAATATACAAGTTAAAAAATGCAAACATATATATATATATATATATATATTGCTTTTTTCCAACAATTGGCCTTCGCAGAAGGTTGGCACCTCTAAAATTCGAATTTAATGCGACATAATCGATTCCTAAGATCGATTGGCATTTGATTGTTGGAATTCCAAATCTGGGTTGTTTTTGTCATAGTAATAGTTTATAATCTAATTATCTTTCTGTATTTCATTGTATGATTATTAATTAGGCAATATTATTTTATATTTAATTCTAATTATTGGTTTAATAGGTGGTATATACTAAAAATGTTATTTGAGTTTTAATATTGGTTTAATAGGTGGTATATACTAAAAATGTTATTTGAGTTTTAACTGTTTGTAATACATACATGTATATATAAATTATAGGCACGTATATATCAGTAATTAGCACAGTTTACTGCAAAAGGATAAAAAAATATATTGTTTATAAAGCGAAAAACAAGTGACGACTCTTGAAGCTCCCCAGACTTCCAGCGTTGATTAGCGTTCCGCGGCCCACTAATATGCAACCCACGGCCCATGGGTTGGGAACCGCTATTCTAGCTCGTTGAGTGTTTGAGCTATCGTGTTCACAGACGGAACGACAGGCAGACATAATTCCAGAAAGGCTTTATTTTTTCAAACAAGTCTAAAACGTCAAGATTCATCAAGATCTCGTAGCCGAATTTTTTGACGATTATAATAATTATTTCTTTTTGCATATTCCCTATATGAGAAAGTGAGAATGATTAGAAATTGTATATTTTTTTGTCTATTTTTTAGTTCTCTGTTTTCCCTGTGGCATCATTCGTGTATAGTAATTATAAAATAGAATCAATACAATGTAGAGCTGAAATGGCGTCAAAATAAGAGCTACTTTGTTAAAAAAGACTTCGCTTTTACATAGATGCAATTTTTTCCTCTATTAATACATAAATAAGAGTTAATACTTTACTTTACTATATACTTTATTACGGCTATTGGGTCATGCTCACGAAAAGGTGCTTTTTACAGTCTCGGGATGATAAAGATTAGAAAGTGCAACAAATGTCCTAATATTTTTGCTCATATGTATAATTTAAGTTTTAAGAAAGCTATTCAATACGTTTCTACTAAAATAGTTTTACTATTTAACTCTAATTTTTCAATGAATATAAGACAAAAGTCACCTACGTGGACGTCGCTAGATCTGAAACACAAGATAATTTGACTGACACTCAAACAGTTAAAAATGTTTTTACTTTTTTTTCTTCGGTATTAACTAATTTAAAGCCTCTAGTTAAGGTCTAACTTAATATTTTTTTAAATACAATTTTTACTTAGGAATTAATTTTTAAACTTTATTCTTAGGAAATTAAATTTCCCTCCATGGACAAAGAAAATAACTTAAAAAATACCATAAATGACAGATCATGTCAAATCATCATGAGAGAGTTTATAAGAGAGGCAGACAATTTGTTCTTTAAGGAAAAATGTTCATTCTATTGAGAATTTATATAATATATCCCAATTTATTAGTTCCATTTAGAGCTTGGTAAAGTTCTCAGCGTCCACTCCGTGGACATCATAAATAAGTCAAGAAAAATTTAATTTATAATTGAAATACCAAGTTTTGATAGGTTTAATATCTAATTTAATAAAAATAAATGTACCACTTTAGTCACGTAAAAACCTAAGCACTTAAAAATTCAAAACTTAGTTTTTGTCTCCACCGTGGACACGGCATCCCCACAGAGAGGATGGCATTGTCAATGAAAGAGACAAAATCTCAAAAATCATGCATGATACAGTTAGATAAATTAAAAAAATATCAATTAAAAGTTCTTTGGTAGATATTTTTTATGAAATTTATTGATTTTCTTTTGTATTTTAAAAAAAAAATTGAAATTATATTCTCGAAAAGAATTAATGTAGACAATTCATATAGAATATTTGTAATATTAAAACTTCAATAATATATAAAAACATTTTAATAGCTAAATTTATTTTTAGAAAAAATGGGAATATCCAAAAATAAAAAGACAGAGCAGTCAGATGCTCAAATTCAGAAGAGAAGAGAGTAGAAAAAACTTAATACGATACTTACTAGATTGTTTATTAATAAATAAATATATGATATTCCTTAATCTAGTATATAATTGATTACTTTCCTGCAAAATATCGAAAAAAAATCAATATATAATATTCATTTTTTGAAGTTGTTGAAATTGCAAATATTATTTAAATAATGCACAGTCAGTGCGAATATTTAGAAAGAGCTATTTATTTTAAAATGTTACGTTTTCTTGCGCTGGTTTTTAATAACTAATTTTATTGTTTAATTATAAGAAATAACCTGTACCAAATCTGTCCAAGGATTAGCCAATTATTCTTTCGTTTAAAATGTAAAAGTTCCGTTGACTATTATGTCTCCTTCGTAGACAGGTCAAAAATTTTAAAACCAAAAAAAAAAAAAAAAAAAAAAAAGTAAAAAAAAAGAAAAAAAACTTGACCAAAAATAAAAGGTTATTTATTAAACTAAAATGGAAACATCAATGCAATTTTTAAGATTTTTTACATACTTCTGTAAAATATTTTTTTTAGCAATTTGTACCTTTTTTCATGAGAATGACCCTATTATATTCTCTATTACTCACCAGCATGTACAAAATTTGATACTACCCACCAATTCTATTTAACGCAACTCTTCATACCCTTTCTAACTCAAAGCCCTAAAAGTACTCCCAGTATTTCATTTCCGCAGTTCCCTTCCAATCAACTCTCATGCCCCAAAGGACATCCACATGCAAATGAAGTTAATAATGAATAATTAGTTTCAACTTCTCGTTTTCAACCGAAAATCGATAACTTTCATCGGAGAGTGTTTAAAATCGACACTGAATGCCTGCGTTTCGCTGTTCATCGCATTGAGTGGAGTGATAAAATGCCACTACTAACATGTTTTACTGACATCGAAGAATAGGGTTTTATGTTCTGCGGTGTTGAG